>CADEPD010113993.1:0-10456 GCA_902829195.1 Fraxinus dipetala
TTCCATAATGGACTAGCTGAATTCATGAATCCCGAACTAGAACGTTGATTCCCCACCAACCCACAGAACCGATCTCACCCCTCTGCACGATGGATGCAAAGGCCCGCACTCCACATTCACCGCGCTCTACAGTCCAGCCCGCTACGCCTCAACCAAGATCTTAGTAAATCTATCTAATGTCGTTACCGACTGATTTGGTAGGCTACAAATGGTCAGGTCAGTTGTTATGTCTGAAAACATTTAATGCCGGCCAACCTACGGATTGATACCTAGGAGAGGATCGCCCGCTTGGGATCTGAAGCCACGTGTCCCCCCTAATCCAACTGTTCTCCTCCTCACCCTTGCAGTATAAATATACATGTCCTAAGGTAAGAAATGGGTCCCCCGAGAAAATACTAATTTTAGATTCCTCAACTCTAACAAGGAAAGAGAGCATTTTTACATTGACATTGTAAAAACTTCCGGTGGCACCCTGCAACCGCCGGATCCCATTATTTTCACCTGCTAACTTGAGCGAAGTGCTCGCGATCGCTTCCACCCCTACCGGGAAAGGCCACGTGTAGCTAACGATTTATCTATACGCGCATGGAGGAGCTTACGTGAGAACTTTAATAGCTTGCGTGGAGATTTCATCTATTGACCACGTATTGGAACCATTTTTCGAGGTCAACAGATTGTCACAGTCTATAGGAAACGAGAAAACGAGACAATAACCACGAGTTCCCCCACGAAAGAAAAAGCTCACCAAGGATACTTGGTGTTTTCCTTCAAAAACGGCTTATTCTTGAAAAAAGAATAGGTGGAGGCCGTAAGCCAGACCCTAGGCGATAAGCTCCAGCAATGAAGAAGTAAATCCCAGGAGGGTAAGGGGGGTCTCTGAAGAAGAGGTAATTCGAAATATCACGCACCAACTACCCCACCATAGTTACTATAGAGGAGGGCGAACAACTGCACGACTAACCGCTGAAGTGGCTCGCATGGCTACTAACATGAGAGTTATCGCAGCCCAAAATGCTGCCATTCAGCAACTCCTCATGCAAGTCCAAAATCAAGGTGGATTTCAAACTCATCAGAACCCTCCGCAATCAGCTCACGATCAACAAGCTGAAACAGTGTCAAATCGAAAGACTTACTCAAGTCAGTAAAGGAAAATTTCGGTAGAAAAGGAAGTGGGAATAGACACCTCCAACTACACCACTGCCCCGACCGAGGACGCCCAAGCTAGGGAAGATAATTTCCCTCCGGAATACGAAGAGCGATCCCAAAGGTCCATAAACGTGGTTGATCGGATCGGACGAACGCCTAGAAATATGGACCATTCTGCTCATCAAACAGTTCGCCCACAAGAACATGTGCAAAGTCAGGTCTAAGCTGCCCCGCCTAAGAATAGGCGGGAAAGACGCAGCTTAATGGATTGGGGAAATCGAGGTGAGATTTCACAGCAACCGCCTCGTCGTTTGGCTGATGGGAACGACTCAGACGAGCCGTGCCGCTCTTATGAGCTCGATGACGACGATGACAATCTCCCATTTTCTAGGAAACTCCATACTTTCCCCATGCCACAGAACTTTGTTCCTCCCAAAATTCTTATGTACGAAGGAGAGGTGACCCCGAGAAACGCCTCAGCAAATACAAAACACAAATGAGCCTTTGAGGTGCCTCGCCTGCTCTGAAATGTAGAGCCTTCCACTTAGCGCTTAGCGGGGCAGCCGAAGTGTGGTATGGTAGGTTGGCTCCTCTTACCATTAGAAGATGGCCGAACCTTAAGAAAGCATTTCTAAACCAATATTTATCCAGGAAGGAATGAGAGGCGCTGATCCAACGCTTCTAGGATATGAGGCAGGTCGCAGGAGAAACTTTGAAAAGTTACCTCACGCGATTTATCGACGAGATTACTTACTGTGAGCAAGTTACGGACAGAGAAGCTCTTTCAGCTCTGAAAGGAGGATTGAACATGAATATACTATTTTGGAGAGACATTCGAAGTAAAAATTCCCTATTTATGACAAACTGGTGGGAATGATAAAAGTAGAAATTGTCAATGAAGAAATGATTGACTACCGAAATAGGGCGGCACAAGGTCTACCTCCGCCCCAAAGACAGATCGGTAGAGGACCCAACTCAGAGATCATCAACCAACAATGGACTCAGGCCGGACAAGTAGTGGCACCCACCTCAGAGCAGGCATTGGCGACAGCAACCTTGAATGTGGTGCCGAATTTAGCTTACAACAATGTGGCACTGGCAGCAACAACACAGCCAGGAACCCCAGAAGGCCATCTACCTCTAGAAATAGATGGAGAGGTGGGGGACCAAGAAACGTACCCCAGGAAGAGCCTCGACCCTATTACTCATTCAATCAATTCCACGGCCATGACATGCAAGACTACCGAGAAGCCAACAGGTCAGCGAGAAACCACCCCACAGTTTAAGGAAAAACCACCGACCAAACGAAATCCCTAGGCAAGATTCGCCTAGGAGGGAAACCAAGCGACACTCACCTCGGGGTGACAGAAACAAGGACAGAGAGAGATCCTGAACTGGACGATGGCCCAGAAGAGACATGTTCGTCGCCAATTATCAGCCCATTCGGGAAATTGACACTGTCATTAGGGGGCCACACGTAGGAGGCGATTGTAGGAATATGCAGAGACATTATTTTAGAGAGGCCAAAGATCTGTCCATGGTCAGCTACATTGTGAATCAATCCCAGGGAATGAGGTTAGTGGAACCTATCACGTTCACTCAGGAGGACACAGTGGATGTGCACTACCCCCACTGCAATGCGCTAGTGGTGAGAGCTGTAGTTGCTCGAAATGGATTGAAACGCATGTTGGTAGATAACGGGAGTTCAGTTAATATCCTGTTTAGCTTGGTTTATGACAAAATGACAGTTGACCACGAGGTAACCCCGTCAACCTCCCCCATGTTCGGATTTACTGGAGACAGAATTATCCATAGGGAAAAAACTACCCTGGCTGTCGAAATGGGAATCGCACCCCAGGTGGCTCATCACTTCATGGAGTTCCTTGTAGTGGATAGTAGGTCCGCCTATCATGGAGTTTTGCCCATCATTTGTGCATGAATTTCCCCACCAAATGAGGAATAACCACCGTCCGAGGTGATCAGATGGGCTCCAGGGAGTGTTATCTCAACTCTCTGAGAAAAGCTGAGCCGCAGCGAGTTAACATGGTACTCCTCGAAACTGAAGAAGGAGAAAAACCTATGTAAGACACTATCATGATAGAGGCTGCAACAAAAGGCCAACCTGAAAAGGCGGCACTGGATGAACTAAACCCTCAGATCATTGAGTCAGAATCACAAACTGCCCCAATGGAAGAGCTGAAAATTTTTCCTGTAGATCCTCAAGATACTTCCAAAGTCCTTCAAGTAGGGAAGGACCTAGGAGAAGACATGAAGGAAGAATTGAAAAGCTTCTTGCGTAGAAATTCAGATATTTTCGCATGGAAACATGGGGATATGATTGGGATAGACCCAAAGATCAGCAGCCATCACCTGCAGATTGACCCAAGCCAGACCCCGCACAGGCAGAAAAGGACAGCCCTAAACACATAAAGGTATGAAGCCCTGAAAGAGGAAGTGGAGAAATTAATCAGCAATGACTTCATCAGGGAAGTTGTCTACTCGAAGTGGATATCCAACCCAGTGCTTGTAAAGAAATACAACAGCATGTGGAGAGTATGCATTGACTTCTCCAATCTCAACCAAGCTTGCTCAAATGATAGTTTTCCCCTTCCTCGGATAGACCAACTAGCTGACTTAACAGTAGGGCACGAACTGTTGAGTTTCATGGATGCCTAATCTGGCTACAACCAAATTCCAATGCACCCCGGGGATGAAGACAACACTTCTTTCATCACGAATAAGGGATTGCATTGTTACAAGGTGATGCCTTTTAGGTTGAAAAATGTTTGAGCCTCCTATCAGAGACTGGTAAACAAGATGTTTACAAATCAGCTTGGAAAAATAATGAAAGTTTACGTTGATGATATGCTCGTTAAGAGCTTCCAACCTAAAGATCATGTGAGACACATGGATGAGGCCTTCCAGGCTCTAAAGAAGTACCAAATGAGATTAAATCCTCTCAAGTGTGCATTCGACGTAGCATCCGAAAAATTCCTAAGATATATTGTAAATCAAATAGGGATCGAAGCGATTCCTGAGAAGATCAGGCCTTTGATCAAAATGAGGTCACCCCAGAAACCAAAAAATGCCCAACGGCTTACCGGCAGGGTTGTCGCACTCAATCACTTTATATCCAAAGTCACTGAAAAATGCCTTCCCTTCTTCAAGATTCTCAAATGGGGAAAGAGGTTCCAATGGACTCCGGAGTGTGAGGAGGCATTACAGGTACTGAAAAGTTACCTCAGACAAGTCCCCTCCTATCCAAACCAAAGGCGGATGAACCATTGTTCCTTTACCTTGTTGTGTCTGAAGATGCTGTTAGTTGGGTTCTCATAAGAGAAGAGGGGACCCAGTAGTTTCCCATCTATTATAGAAGTAAATCCCTGCTGCCAGCGGAAGTACGTTACTCAGATATAGAGAAGCTCGCACTCTTCTTAATCTTGAGACCCTATTTTCAGGCCCATAGCATCCACGTGTTAATGAACTTCCCTTTAAAATAAGTCCTCCAGATACTGAACGCTTCAGGAAGACTGTCGAAATGGGTAGTGGAGCTCAGTGAGTTCGACATATCATATAAACCAGGGTCGTAGTCAAGGGTCAGGCCCTGGCTGACTTTGTCGCTGAATTTGCCAAGACCCCAGAGATTGAGGTAAACATAGAGCCAATAGAGCCACCCACCTGGAACTTTTTTGTAGACGGGACGTCTGGAGAAACGGGCTTAGGAACATGGGTAGTCCTGGAGAGCCCAGAGGGCCACAAACTTAAGTGTGTAGTGAGGTTTGGATTCAAAGCGTCTAACAATGTAGTTGAATATGAGGCATTTCTAGATAGTATTCGCCTGGCTAAAGAACTACAGATAAAGAGGCTGGCCATCAGTAGTGACTCACAAGTGGTAGTGAACTAAGTGAATGGAAATTTTGTGGCTAGAGATAAACACATGGCCGCCTACCTAAAGCTAGTCATGGGACTCCTCCCCCACTTCGAAAAGTTTAAATTAATGCAAATACCTCGCCTAGAGAATTATCATGCTGATGCTTTGTCAAAACTGGCCAACAGTAAGGATTCCGAACTTCTTAAGATAATCCCCGTGGAACACCTGGCTGAACCGTCCATCGCAAGTAAGGAAGAAGTGATGTGGACAGAGGGCACCCCTTTGTGGATGCAACCCATCATCGGTTATCTCAAAAAACAAGCCATGCTGAACGACGAAGCAGAAGCTCGACGACTTCGAAGAAGAGCCGCGCACTTCGTCCTTATAGATGACGTGTTGTATAAGAGGAGATTCTCACTACCCCTCCTCATATGCACAAGAGGAGAAGAGACAGATTATATCCTGAGGGAAATTCATGAGGAAGCCTACGAAAATCACTCAGGAGGGCCAGCTCGGGCCTACAAAGTGCTTAGACAAGGATATTACTGGACTACCCTAAAAGGGGATTCAGTCCAGTTCGTGGGTAAGTGTGCAAAGGTAGCCCTCCCAGGAACTCACGGTCGTGTCGAGTCCCTGACCGTTTACCAAATGGGGAATCGATTTCATTGGGCCATTACCAAGGGGAAGAGGAAATGTCTGCTTCGCTATTGTAGCGATTGACTATTTCACCAAATGGATCGAAGCAGAACCGTTGACCAAGATAACCGAAGCTAACACCTCTAAGTTTCTTCGAAAAAAAATCATATGCAAGTTTGGCATACCCTACTCCGTGATTTCAGACAATGGTAATAGTTTGAAAACAAAAATATCAGGGACCTGTGCAATGAGCTCGGAATCAAAAAACCTTTTCGACACCTCACCATCTCCAAGCTAACGGGCAGGTAGAGGCAGTCAACAAAACCATCAAACTCACCCTGAAGAGAAAGTTGGACGCCTCAAAAGGAGCGTAGGTAGATGAACTCTCCCAAGTTCTCTGGGCCATACAAACCACCTGCAAAACCTTAACGGAGAGACCCCATTTCTGATTCGTACAACTCTTTCTTGAGCTGATTTACTTGAACTTCGGTCGAGTCTAATTTGTAGCCATGACCCACTTCTCCTCAGCTTCATCAACCTCCTTCTTGGCCTTCACCACCTCTGCCTCCCAGCTTGACGAGGCTTCTATCCTCTGCTCTATTCTTCATTTTTCTTACGAAGGCCTCGAACTAGGTCCTCCGCCGTCGTGCCCATGCTTAGGACCCTGGCTACGCAGGCGTTGCTAGCCGCCTAGAGGTCCTCGACTTCGGACGGGGTGACATGATCCTACCTACTCTGATCTAGTACTTGTTGTGGAATCGGGCGGCAGTGACGATTTTCGGAGGCAGCATCTCCAATACTACTTCGGAGAGGTCATCATCTTTACTCAGAAAGTCGGTCGCCTTATTTCGAGCTGAGGAGTTTTCAAGCTTCTTCAGCCTCTTCCTAGCGAGTCTCTCGCCTAAATATACAGTAATAGGCACGATGGCCTTTGGGATCTCCGAAGGGATTGTAATGTCAACCCGATAGTCGGTAGAAGGAGATGCTTCACGGCATAAGCAGACGTAGAGGTAGATCCTCTTTTTCTTTTCATGAGGGAGGCTCATTTCTCCTTCTCATCCTCATCGGCCGGCTGTTGAGGCCTATTAAAGGAAAGAAGCCACTCAGACTGCTTCGTGTAAGCAGATGAGCTCGTTTTAAGCATCTTGGCCTTCGCGACACTCCGACGAATGGAGGCGAAGTCTAGCCTCAACGTTTTCTTTTTGTCGAAGTCACCTACAAGAAAGTAGTATTGGTTAAATGTTGAGAATGGAAAAATATCCCAAAGAGGGCCAAACTGATATCTTTACCTTGGCTCGCCATCAATCCGTACAATGTAAACGATGTGTTTTTGTCAATCAGCTCGCTATAACTTCTCTCCGGAAGGGACGTTTGATAAAGCTGGCTGATGATGTCCCATTCCTCTTCAGATATCTCATACCTCAGAAGAGAACCTGCAAACGACAAAAATATTAAAACCATAAGAGAAAGACTGCTAAAGAAAATCAACTCGGGAGCGAAACTTACTAACGGTAGAGAAAGAGGTGGGGACTGTAAGGGGCGCCATGGGATCATTTTCCATGATGTCCTACCTCCCGATTGCCCAAAATCACAAACTCCTCCATCCTTTGACTGAGGATGGCAGCGCTACTACTAATGGAGAATGGGACTCTTAAGGAGCTAAGTAATACCACCCTATACTTTTCTCATCCCCGGTTACAATCTTGGGGAGAAGGATGGAGTAAAACATACTGAAGGGCATATCTACGCCTATACTGACCCTATGTCAAAGCATCTAAGCCCCAACTATTTCAGACCAGGCATTTAGGTTAAATTGGGTCAGAGCCAGCCCATAAGAACGGAGGACTAATCTAAAGAAAAGGGTGGAAAGGCAGCCTAAGGCCCGCCCTGAAGAGGTTCTCACTCACCGCTACACAACTCGGACTCGAATAACAAGCCCTCTTACTCGACTCGGGGATTATCAGTTCGATATTGTCGGGGATCCTAAAAACTCGCCTTATACGGATAGTTGGAAGCCCCACACTGGATTGAGGTGTCTACAGGCAGGGCATGCATCTTCCAGATGTTTTTCCCCAACCTAATGGTCCTACCAATCTCATCCGAAGAGACGACTATAAGATCTCTCAACCTCTCTCCATCCACTCGTCGAAACACTCACTGACCTCTCAGAATCCATCTAACCAGAAATTAGAAGAAGAGAGAAAAGACTTTAAACTTAGGTATGGAACACCGCCAGAACTTTCAAACACCGTCGAAGTTGCTTTAGTCGCCGGAAACAGTGAAGGGAAAGCAAAAGTCTCATTTTGAGAAACTTGCAAAACTAAAAATGGCAAAAGTGGAGAGTTTGGGCTTTATATAGGTGTTCCCAAGTTCGCCCCAGCTGTCAGATCAGGACCAATCACATCTGAACCATCCAAAGTCATGGCTCACCAACGCCGTTGAAACGGAAAGTCATGTGAATCAATGAACTAGATTTGGCCGTGTACTCCATGAACCAACCCAGGCGCGTTGCCTTAAATCCACGCAGCCGTTTTCGTGTTTGCCATTTATCGACATAGAGGCATGTCTTGGAAGCAAGCAACGCCCCACATGATTATCTTGGAAAGGTGCGAATGCTTTCAAATCATTTGTACACAAACCAAGAACGTCCCATCAAATGGAGTATGTCGCTTCGTCTCAAGCTGGGACTTCGGTTGCAACAGCTTTTCCTCCAAGTTGCCGGCTCGTATTGCCTCGGCTCAAGCTGGGACTTCGGTTGCAACAATTTTTCCTCTAAGCTGCCAGTTCGTGTCGCCTTATCTTAAGCTGGGATTTTGGTTGCAACATCTTTCCCTCCAAGCTGCCAGCTCCTATTGCCTTGTCTCAAGCTGGGACTTCGGTTGCGTCAACTTTTCCTCCAAGCTCCTGGCTCGTATCACCTCACCTTAAGCTGGGACTTCGGTTGCAACAATTTTCCTCAAAGCTTCTAGCTCGTATCGTCTCGTCTCAAGCTGGGACTTCGGTTGCAATAACTTTCCTCCAAGCTGCTGGCTCGTGTCGCTTCGTCTCAAGCTGGGACTTTGGTTGCGACAGTCCTTCTCCTCAAAACCCCACTTATCATTGCGCCCTGAATGCATCAATAAATACATCTACAAAGTTCATGCATTAGATGAATATTCATATATGGACTTGGGGGACTATTGTTACGGGTTTTCTGAAACCCCATCCTGTCAGCAAACTTATCCGTCACGTGTTAGCCGATCTAATTGGGTCACGCCACACGACGGAAAAAGCGATTCCATAATGAACGAGCTGAATTCATGAATCCCGAACTGGAACGTTGACTCCTCGCCAACCCACGGAACCGAACTCATCCCCTTGTACGGCGGATGCAAATGCCCGTACTCCACATTCACCGTGCTCTACAGTCTGGCCAACCACGCCTCAACCAAGATCTTAGAAAATCTATCTAATGTCGTTACCGATTGATTGATGAGACGTGTGGCAGGATACAAATGGTCAGGTCAGCTGTTATGTCAGAAAAAATTTAATGCCCCCCAACCTACAAATTGACAGATTGACACCTATGAGAGGATTACCCGTTTGGGATCTGAAGCCACGTGTCCCCCTCATCCAACGGTTTGGGAGGAGCTTACGTGGGAACTTTAATAGCTTGCGTGGAGACTTCATCTGTTGGCCACGTATTGGAACCATTTTTCGACGTCAACACGTAGCAATAAATTAGTAAGAAACAGTTGAATCTAAACCATATACATTCATTATACTTGTGGCTGGATACAAATATACTAGTCGGTGAAGAAGCTAATGTCCGAAGTTCTTCGTGTAATAGGCTTTTCCTCGACTCCCCACATCCTTCTAAATTAAAGTTAAAATTAACATTAAGTCCCTGTTTGGTATCGATAAAAATTTTAATTTTCAACCACACATTTTATCAACGTTTATCAAAATCTACTAAAAATTTGATTTTAATTCATTCCAAGCGTGGGTTAATTTTAACAAGAACTATTACTACTTACTATCCATATATTTCGTGACACTTGTTATTCTTTTCATTATAATTTGATTATGATAAATCCGAAACAAATAGTAATAATATATTAATATTTATTGTAATGCCTAAATTAAATCCAAAAGAAACAAATATTATGCAGCTAATTACGCTAGTGAATAAATTAATGGGAAGCTGAAGGCCAACTACCTTTTTTTGTATAAAAGTGGGACCCAAACAGACCCCATTTTGGGCGGTAACTGAGGTTGGCCTTCCCTTGTGCAATCACCAGACCAGAGTAGAGATAGAGAGGTGGGGGTAGGGACCACCATCATAGTGGGGTGGTGTGGTATAAAAAGAGGTGTTGCGTAGTATGCAGCAGCAATTTGAAGTCTGATGGCTGAGAAAACTCAATTTTTCTCTGTTCCTCATATTTTCTGTTAATTTCTCTTCTTCCTTGTCTGTTTATATTTAAGGAGCAAAAATGGGTGGAATTACTCTTGAAGAGATCAAAAATGAGACTGTTGATCTGGTACTATTTTCATTTGTTTCCAAGTTTAATGATTTGATTTTATGTTCCTCGTTTTGTTTAAGGTTGATTCTCTGCTCTGCTCTGCTCTGCTATCTATCATATCCATTGTGGATTAACTACAGATCAAATTATTATTTTCAGTTTATTAGGGTAATTCATTTTTGGGTTCCATTCGATTTTGAGTTCCATTCTGAATCAACTCATCAAAATTGTCATAAGTAGGAAGATAACCTGTATGTACTTTCATTTCCGAGTTAACGTCTTCTTGAAGCATTCCTTTAGA
>CADEPD010113994.1:0-11359 GCA_902829195.1 Fraxinus dipetala
CTTAGTTGTGGTGATAAAATAGTGCCTACGTTGAACGGAACTCCTCTCCAAATCTTAAACGTAAAAATGCTTTTTGTAACCACCCGGGTCCCAACTACTCGTGGCCTTTCCTGGTGGAGGTGGAAGTGGTCGTAAGCACTCCGATGGTCAAGTTAGCAGGTGGAAATAATGGGATTTGGCCGTTGCAGAGTGCCACTGAAATTTTTTACAATGTCAATAGAAAAATGCTCTTTCTTTACTTTTAGAGTTGAGGAATCTAAAATTAGTATTTCAGGGATCCCTTTCTTACTTTAGGACATGCATATTTATACTACAAGGGTGAGGAGGAGAACCGTTGGATGAGAGGACAGGTGGCTTCAGATCCCAGATAGCGATCCTCTCCTAGGTGTCAATCTATAAATCCGTGGGTTGGCGGACATTAAATATCTTCTGACATAACAGCTGAACAGACTATTTGTAGCCCGCCACACATCCTATCAATCAGTCAGTAATGATATTAGATAGATTTCCTAAGATCTTGGTTGAGGTGTGGTGGGTCGGACTGTGGAGCGCGGTGAATGTGCAATGCAGGCCTTTGCTTCCGTCGTGTAGGGGGATGAGTTCGGTTCTGTGGGTTTAGGATTCATGAATTCAACTTGTCCATTATGGAATCACTTCGTTCGCCACGTGGCGTGACCCAATCAGGTCGGCTAACACATGGTGGATGAGGTGGCTAACAGGATGGAGGGTTTCAGAAAACCCATAACAACAGTCCCCCAAGTCCGTGTATGGATATTCATATAATGCATGGACTTTGCAGATGTAGTTATTGATGCATTTAGGGCGAAGTGATAAGTGGGGTTTTGAAGGGAAGGACTGTTGCAACCGAAGGCCTAGCTTGAGACGGGACGAGCTGGCATCTTTGAGGAAAGTTGTTGCAAGTGAAGTCCTAGCTTGGGACAAAGCAATACGAGCTGGCAGCTTTGAGGAAAGCTGTTGTAACCGAAGTCCCAACTTGAGATGAGGCGATATGAGCTGGCAGCTTTGAGGAAAGCTGTTGCAATCGAAGTCCCAGCTTGAGACAAGGCAATATGAGCTGGCAGCTTTGAGAAAAGCTGTTGCAACTGAAGTCCCAGCTTGAGACGAGGTAATATGAGCTGGTAGCTTTGAGAAAAGTCGTTGCAAGAAAATTCCCAGCTTAAGACAAAGCAATATGAGCTGGCAGCTTTGAGGAAAGTTGTTACAAGCGAAGTTCCAACTTGAGATGAGGCAATCCGAGCTGGTAGCTTTGAGAAAAGTTGTTGCAACAAAAGTCCCAGCTTGAGATGAAGCGATACGAGCTGGCAGCTTTGAGGAAAACTGTTGTAAGTGAAGTTCCAACTTGAGATGAGGTAATCCGAGCTGGCAGCTTTGAGGAAAGTTGTTACAACCAAAGTCCCAGCTTGAGACGAAGCGATATGAGCTGGCAACTTTGAGGAAAGTTATTGCAACCGAAGTCCCAGCTTGAAAGTTTCGACGGTCTTCCATCCGTAAGTTTAAAGTCTATTTTCTCTCTTACTTCTTTTCATTTCTCGATAGATGGATTTTGAAAGGTCAGGGAATGTTTCGATGAGTGGAGTGAGAGAGGTTGAGAGTTTCGAGTTGAGAGATCCCATAGTCGTCTCTTCGGATGAGATTGGTAAGGCCATTAGGTTGGGAAAAAACATCTAGAAGATGCCTGCCTTGCCTGTAAACACCTCAATCCAGTAGGTGGCTTCCAACGATCCGTCACTACCACTTCAAAGACCTTAGAGAAATAAAAGTGAGTTTTTATGATCCCTGACAATATCAAACTGCCGATCCCCGAGCCGAGTGAGAGGACTTGTTATCCGAGGTCGGGCTGTGTGGCAGTAAGTGAGAACCTCTTTAGGGCGGGCCTTAGGCTACCTATCTACCTTTTCTTTAGGTAGTCCTCCATTCTTATGGGCTGGCTCCAACCTAATTCAACCCAAACGTCTGGTCCCAGATAGTTGGGACACAGATACTTTGGCGTAGGGTCAGTATAGGCGTAGATATGCCCTTTAGTGTGTTTCACTCCATCTTTCTCCCCAAGAGTTTAGCCGGGGGTGAGATAATTAAGGGGTGGTATTACTTAGCTCCTTGGGGTCCCATTCTCCATTTTAGTAGGGCTGTCATCCTCAGTAAAAAGATGGAGGAGTTCATGGATCTGGGCAGCCGAGAGGTGGGACACCATGGAAAATGACCCCATGGCGCCCCTTACCTTCCCCACCTCTTTCTCAACCGCTAGTAAGTTTTGCTCCAGAGTTGATTCTCTTTAGCAGTCTTTCTCTTATGGTTTTAATATTTTTGTAGTTTGCAGGTTCTCTTCTGAGATATGAGATACCTGAGGAAGAGGGGATATCATCAGCCAGCTTTATCAAACACCCTTTCCGGAGACGAATTATAGTAAGCTGATTGACAAAAACACATCATTTACACTACATGGATTGATGGCGAGTCAAGGTAAAGATATCAGCTCGACCCTGGGATATTTTTCCGTTCTCAAAATTTAACCAATACTACTTTCTCGCATGTGACTTCGACAAAAAGAAAACGTTGAGGCCAGATTTTGCCTCCATTTCCCAGAGTGCTGCGGAGACCAACGCCTGCGTGGCCAGGGCCCCAGGTATGGGCATGGCAGTGGAGGACCTGGTTCGAGACCTTCGTAAGAAAAATGAAGAATTGGAAAAGAGGATAGAAGCCTCGTCGAGCTGGGAGGCAGAGGTGGCGAAGGCAAAAAAAGAGGTTAAGGAGGCTGGGGAGAAATGGGTCATGGCTAAAAAATGAGCTGCATGAATAGGTTTCCCAGATGGCAGCTCTGACAAAAAGATTTGACCAAGCCAATGACCACCAGAGGATTACCTTGGAGGCTCTAGTAGAGGCCAACAAGCAAAAATCCGAATTGAAGATGCTTTCTGAGGCTCAAGCAAATGAAATCGAGCCTCTAAAGGCTGAAGTGAAGATAGCTAGGGACACGGTAGTCAAAGACTACAAGGCCAACTTTGACAAGACGAAAGAGTACGATGACTTTGCCAACTACTAGGCTTTATAGAGTGCCCAGGAGATCATGTCTCGCTTGGGAAAGAGGCATCCGGAGCTTGACGTCAACTTTTTGCATGATGAGTTCAGAGGATATACTAGGGGTCGACCAGTGATGGAAGATGAGGTGGTGGAGGAAGTTTCTCAGGAAGAGGTGGAGGCAAGGGCAATTGTAAGTGTAGATTAGGCCTTGTAACTCTAATCTCTGTACTCGGTTCTGGCTAATTTTGTGAATGAAATCCATTTCTTTTTCCAAGTGTTGTTGCTTCTTTCTTTCAAGCACGTAGCTATGAATGTTTTACACACGCTTCCCTTAATCATAGAATGAATTTCACAAGTGAAATCACTTAGGCAAGAGTATGAAGCTTACATCCATGTAAACATTTCGCCTAACCACGAACACAAGCCAATGAATGAGGTGAGTATATCGCGTAAACACTTCGCTCAAGCATGAACACAATCCAATGAATGAGACGAGTATATCGCGTAAACACTTCGCTCAAGTATGACCACAATCCAATGAAGCGAGTATATTGTGTGAACACTTCGCTTAAAAATCAACACTTAATCTAATGATTGAAGCATCACCGTTGGGTTGGACCTTTGGAGGTCCATAGCCTCGATAAAGAGTGTTTATGTGTGAGAACATGGTTTATTCCACTGCATCTAAGGTGGTACCCGCACCTGCCTTGATGGAATGGATAGCCTTCGCTGCAGTGAACCTTTGGAGGTCCATTACCTCGACAAGGAGTGTTTACATATTAGAACACGGTTTATTCCACTGCATCGAAGGTGGCACCCGTACCTCCCTTGATAAAATGGATATCCTGGCTAAGGTGAACCTTCGGAGGTCCATCACCTGGGCAATGAGTGTTTACGTGTTAGAACACGATTTATTCCACTGCATCAAAGGTGGCACCCGCACCTCTCTTGATGGAATGGATATCCTTGGCTGGGGTGAACCTTCAGAGGTCCATCACCTCGACAAAGAGTGTTTACGTGTTAGAAAGCGATTTATTCCACTGCATCAAAGGTGGCACCCGCACCTTTCTTGATGGAATGGATATCATTGGCTAGGGTGAACCTTCGGAGGTCTATTGCCTCGGCAAGGAGTATTTACATGTTAGAACACGGTTTATTCCACTGCATCAAAGGTGGCACCCGCACCTCCCTTATTGGAATGGATATCCTTGGTTGGGGTGAACCTTCAGAGGTCCATTACCTCGACAAGGAGAGTTTACGAGTTAGAACACGGTTTATTCCACTGTATCAAAGGTTGCACCCGCACCTCCCTTGATGGAATGGATATCCTTAGCCGAGGTAAACCTTCGGAGGTCCATCGCCTTGACAAGGAGTGTTTACATGTTAGAACATGGTTTATTCCATTGCATTAAAGGTGGCACCCATACCTCCCTTGATGGAATGAATATCCTTGGCTGAGGTGAACCTTCGGAGGTCCATCACCTCAGTAAGGAATGTTTACATGTGAGCACATTTTACGAGTAATGCAGAAGTAAGCAAGGCCAGTTTATTCGATTGTCAACATTATTTATATAATTACACTTCTACTGGTAATACTTCATCAAGTGTTCGACATTTTAAGGGCGAGGCATCATATTTCCTTCCAAACTTTCGATCCTATAAGTGCCAGGTCGAACCTCTTCGGTAATACGGTAGGAACCTTCCCAGTTCGGACACAGTGACTCTATTTTTGGTTCTTTGGATGATGGAATACCCTTCGGAGTACCATGTTGTCAATGCAGAAAGCTCTTTTTTTACCTTAGCGTTGTAGTAACGCGTCATCTTGCATTGGTAGGACTCCAGTTTGACCTGGGAATTATCTCTCTTTTCTTGTGGAAGCTCGAGCTCGAATTTTCTTAGTTCATCATTGGTTGTCTCGTTGAAGTGGATGCGATGCAGGGAGGGTACCCCTACTTCGATTGGGCTCATGGCCTCAGTGCCGTACGTCATGGAAAATGGGGTCTCCCTAGTTGCGGTTTTCCAGGTGGTTTGTATGGCCTAGAGAACTTGTGAGAGTTCGTCTACCCACGCCCCCTTAGAGATGTCCAACTTATTCTTCAAGGCAAGTTTGATGATTTTGTTGACTGCCACTACCTGCCCATTAGCTTAGGGGTGGTGAGGTGTTGAGAAGCATTTTTTGATTCCGAGCTCATTGCATAAGTCATTTTTTTGTTGTCGAACTGTTTGCCATTGTCTGAAATCATGGAGTGGGTGCATATGATATTTTTCCAAAGAAACTTAGAGGTGTTAGCTTCGGTTATCTTGGCCAATGATTCCGCTTCGACCCATTTGGTAAAATAGTCAATTGCCACATTGGCGAAGCATGAATTCTCTCTTCCCGTTGGTAGTGGCCCAATAAAATCGATTCCCCATTTGGTGAACGACCAGGGGCTCGAAACGATCGTGAGTTCCTAGGAGGGCTGCCTTTGCACATTAGAAAAACGCTGCACTTGTCACACTTATACACCAACTGGACCGAATCCCCTTTCAGGGTAGGCTAGTAATATACTTGTCTAAGCACTTTGTGGTCTAGAGTGGCCCTCCGAGTGATTTCCATAGGCCCCCTCATGAATTTTCCTCAGGATATAATCTGCCTCTTCTTCTCCTGTGCATCTGAGGAGGGGTAGTGAGAATCCCCTCTTATACAGCACGTCATCTTTAAGGACGAAGTGTGCGGCTCTTCTTCAAAGTCGTCGAGCTTCGACTTCGTCATTCGGTATGGCTTGTTCCTTGAGATAGCCGATAATGGGTTGCATCTAGAAAGGGGTGCCCTTTGTCTACATCACTTCTTCCTTACTTGCGATGGACGGTTTGGCCAGGTGTTCCACGGGGGCTGTCTTAAGAAGTTCGAAATCCTTACTCCTAGCCAGTTTTGACAAAGCATCAGCATGAGAATTCTGTAGGCGAGGTATTTGCATTAGTTCAAACTTTTCCAAGTGGGGGAGTAGTCCAATTACTAGCTTTAGGTAGGCGGCCATATGTTTATCTCTAGCCACAAAATTGCTATTTACTTGGTTCACTACCAGTTGTGAGTCACTGCTGATGGCCAGCCTCTTTACCTGCAGTTCTTTAGCCAGGCGAATACCTGCTAGGAGTGCCTCATATTCAGCTACGTTGTTAGACGCTTTGAACCCAAGCCTCACTGCACAGTTAAGTTTGTAGCCCTCTGGGCTCTCCAAGACTACCCCTGCTTCTAAGCCAATTTCTCCAGATGACCCGTCTACAAGAAGGTTCCAGTTGGGTGGCTCTGTTGGCTCCATGTTTACCTCAACCTCCGGGGTTTTGGAAAATTCAGTGATAAAGTCAGCCAGGGCCTGACCCTTGACTGCGGCCCTGAGTTTATACGATATGTCGAACTCACTAAGCTCCATTGCCCATTTCAACAGTCTTCCTGATGTATCCAATTTCTAGAGGACTTATTTTAAGGGAAAGTTAGTTAACACATGGATGCTATGGGCCTGAAAATAGGGCCTCAACTTTCGAGATGCAGTGATTAAGGAGAGAGCAAGCTTGTCCATATCTGAGTAACATACTTTTGCTGCCAACAGGGATTTACTTATATAATAGATAGGGAACTGCTGTGTCCCCTCTTCTCTTATGAGAACCAAACTGACAACGTCTTCAGACACAGCAAGGTAAAGGAACAATGGTTCATTTGCCTTTGGTTTGGATAGGAGGGAGGACTTGTCCGAGGTAACTTTTCAGTGCCAGGAATGTCTCCTCACACTCCGGGGTCCATTGGAACCTCTTTTTCCCTTTGAGAATCTTAAAGAATGGAAGGCACTTTTCAGTGGCTTTAGATATGAAGCGATTAAGCGTGGCAACCCTGCCGATGAGCCGTTGCACGTCTTTTGGTTTCTAGGGCGACCTCATTTTGATCAAAGCCCTGATCTTCTCAGGATTAGCTTTGATCCCTCTTTGATTTACAATATATCCCAGGAATTTCCTAGATGCTATGCCGAATGCACATTTGAGAGGATTTAATTTCATCCGGTACTTCCTTAGAGCCTGGAAGGCCTCGTCCAAGTGTCTCACATGATCTTCAGCTTGGAAGCTCTTAACGAGCATATCGTCAATGTAAACTTCTATTATTTTTCTGAGTTGATTTACAAACATCTTGTTTACCAGTCTCTTATGGGTGGCTCCAACATTTTTCAACCCAAAAGGCATCACCTTGTAATAGTACAATCCCCTGTTCGTAATGAAAGAAGTTCTATCTTCGTCCCCAGGGTGCATTGGAATTTGGTTGTAGCCAGAATAGACATCCATGAAACTCAGCAGTTCGTGCCCTGCTGTTGATTCGAAAGGTTGGTCTATCCGAGGAAAGGGAAAACTATCCTTTGGGCAAGCTTGGTTGAGATTGGAGAAGTCAATGCATACTCTTCACTTGCTAATGTGTTTCTTTACAAGCATTGGGTTGGATATCCACTTCGGGTAGACGGCTTCCCTGATGAAGTCGTTGCTGATTAATTTCTCCATTTTCTCTTTCAGGGCTTCATACATTTCTGCGTTTAGGACTCTCCTCTTTTACCTGTGTGGGGTCTGGCTTAGGTCGATTTGCAGGTGCTGGCTGCTGATCTTTGGGTCTATCCCAATCATGTTCCCATGTTTCCATGCGAAAATATCTGAATTTCTCCGTAATAAGCTTTTCAGTTCTTCCTTCATGTCTTCTTCTAGGTCATTCCCTACTTGAAGGACTTTGGAAATATCCTGAGAATCTACTGGAAAAATCTCCAATTTTTCAATTGGGGCAGTTTGTGATTCTGACTCGATGATCCGGGGTCTCAGTTCGTCTGGAGCCCTCTTTTCAGGTTGGCCTTTTACTGCAGCCTCTGTCATCACAGTGTCTTGCATAGGGTCTTCTCCTACTTCAGTTTCAAGGAGCACCATGTTAACTCGTCGCGGCTCAGCTTTTCTCAAAGAGTTGAGGTAGCACTCCCTAGAGCCCATCTGATCACCTTGGACGGTGGCTATTCTTCGTTCGGTAAAGAACTTCATGCACAAGTGATGTATGGAGGTGGCAGTCCATAATTCTTTTAGGACAGGCCTTCCTAAAACTCTATGATAGGCTGACCTACGATCTACTACTAGGAACTCCATGAAGTGACGAGCCACCTGGGTGCGGTTCCCATTTCGAGGGTAGTTTTTTCCCTAGGGACATTGCTATCTCCAGTAAATTCAAACAGAGGGGAGGTGACGGGGTTAGCTCACGGTCTACTGTCATTTTGTCATAAGCCGAGCCGAATAGGATATTAACTAAACTCCCGTTATCTACCAACATGCATTTCAATCCATTTCGAACAACTACAGCTCTTACCACTAGCGCATCGCAGTGGGGATAGTGCATATCTACCGCATCCTCCTGAGTGAACGTGATAGGTTCCACTAACCTTGTTCCCTGGGATTGGTTCACAATGTAGCTAGCCATGGGTAAATCTTTGGGCTCTCTAGAATAATTTCTCTGCGCATTCCTAGAATTGTCTCCTATGTGTGGCCCCCCAATGATAGTGTCAATTTTCCAAATAGGCTAATCATTGGCGGCGGACAGGAATCTATCCTCGTTTCTGTCACCCCGAGGTGAGTATCGCCTGGTTTCCCTCATAGGCGAATCTTGCCTATGGGTTTCGTTTGGTCGGCAGTTTTCCCTTGAACTGCGGGGGTTATTTCTCGCTGACCTATTGGCTTCCTGACAGTCTTGTGTGTTATGGTCATGAAATTGATGGAATGAGCAATAGGGTTGAGGCTCTTCCTGGGGTACGTTTCTTTGGCCCCCACCTCTTCCTCTATTTCTAAAGGTAGATGGCCTTCTGGAGTTCCTGGCTGTGTTGTTGCCGCTAGGTGCCACATTGTCGTAAGCTAAATTTGGCACCGCATTCAAGGTTGCTATCGCCAATGCTTGCCCCAAGGTGGGTACCACTACGTGTCTGGCCTGAGTCCATTTTTGGTTAATGATCTGTGAGGTGGGTCTTTTTTCGATCTATCTTTAGGGCGGAGGTAGACCTTATGCCGCTCTGTTTCGATAGTCAATCATTTCTTCATTGATGATTTCTACTTTCATCATTCCCACCAGTTCTTCATAGGTAGGGGGATTTTACTTCGAACGTCTCTCCAAAATAGAGTATTCATGTTCAATCCTCCTTTCAAAGCTGAAAGAGCTTTTCTGTCCGTGACTTGTTCACAGTAAGTAATCTGGTCGGCAAATCATACGAGGTAACTTTTCAAAGTTTCTCCTATAGCCTGCCTCATATCCTGGAGGCATTGGATGGGCGCCTTTCCTTCCTTTCTGGACGAATATTGGTTCAGAAATGATTTCTTAAGGTCCGGTCAGCTTCTAATGCTAAGAGGAGTCAACATGTCGTTCCATACTTCGGCTGCGCCGCCAAGTGTTAAGTGGAAGGCTCTACATTTTAGAGAGGCGAGGTGTCTCAAAGGCTCATTTGTGTTTTATATTTGCTGAGGTATTTCTCGGGGTCACCTCTCCCTTCTTATTTAGAAATTTTGGGGGGAACAAAGTTATGTGGCATAGGAAAAGTATAGAGTTCCATGGAAAATAGAAGATTGTCATCATCATTGTCGAGCTCATAAGAGCGGCACGGCTCGTCTGAGTCATTCTCATCTGCCAAATGCCGAGGTGGTTACTATGAAGTCTTACCTAGATTTTCCCAATCCATTGACCTGCGTCCTTCCATGGTCTAGACCTGGCTTTGCACATGTTCCTGTGGGTGAACTGTTTGATGAGCGAAATGGTCCCTATTTCTAGGCGTTCGTTCGATACGGTCAAACATGCTTATGGACCTTTAGGATCACTCTTCGTATTCCGGAGAGAAATTATCTTAGCTCGGATATCGTCGGAGGGGGCAGTGGTGTAGTTGGAGGTATCTAATCCCACTGTCCTTTCTACCGAAATTTTCCTTTGCTGACTTGAGTGAGTTCTTCAATTTGACATTGTTTCAGCTTGTTGATCGTAAGCTGATTGCAGAGGTTTCTGATGAGTTTGAAAGCCACCTTGATTTTTCACTTGCAGGACGTTTTGCTGCATGGCTGCATTTTGGGCTGTGATATCTCTCATGTTGGTAGCCATCCGAGCCACTTCAGCGGTTAGTCATGTGGTCGTTTTCCTTCCTCTGCGGTCTCTACGGTGTGTCCGTTGGTGCGTGATATTTCAGATTGCCTCTTCTTTAGAGACCTTCCTTACTCTCCTATTGTTTACTTCTTCGTTGCTGGAGCTCATCGGCTCGAGTCTGGCTTATGGCCTCCACTTATTCTTTTTTCAAGAATAAGCCCTTTTTCAAGAGAAATACCAAGTATCCTTGGTGAGCTTTTTCTTTTGTGGGAGAACTCGTGGTTATTGTCTCATTTTCCATAGATGATGCCAATCTGTTTACCTCAAAAAAAGGTTCCAATACATGACCAACAGATGAAGTCTCCACGCAAGCTATTAAAGTTTCCATGTCAGCTTCTCCTTGCACGCGTAGATAAACCGTTAGCTACTCATGGGCTTTCCCAATAGGGATGGAAATGGTCACTAGCACTCTGATGGTCAAGTTAGTAGGTGGAAATAATGGGATCCAGCGGTTGCAGAGTGCCACCGAAAGTTTTTACAATGTCAATGTAAAAATGCTCGTTCTTTCCTTTTAGAGTTGAGAAATCTAAAATTAGTATTTCGAGGATCCCTTTCTTACCTTAGGACATGCATATTTATACTACAAGGGTGAAGAGGTAAATCGTTAGATGAGGGGACGTGTGTTTCAGATCCCAGACAGGCGATCCTCTCCTAGGTATCAATCTATCAATCCGTAGGTTGGCGGACATTAAATGTTTTTTGACATAACAGCTGAACTGACCATTTGTAGCCTACCATATGTCCCATCAATTAGTCAATAATGATATTAGATAGATTTCCTAAGATCTTGGTTGAGGCGTGGTGGGCCGGACTGTGGAGCGCGGTGAATGTGGAGTACGGGCCTTTCTATTCACCGTGCATGGGGATGAGTTCGGTTCAATGGGTTGGTGGAAAGTCAACGTTCCAGTTCGGGATTCATGAATTCAGCTTGTCTATTATGGAATCGCTTCGTCCACTGCGAGGCGAATGAGGTGGCTGACAAGATGGAGGGTGATGCGAACCCCGTAGCAAAATGACTACGAAACCCCCAACTAGATTGATGCGGAACCCAAGAACGCCAATTAACTCCGATTTTGAATTTGAACCTAACAAGGTAAACCAAAAAATCCAATGATAACGACGATGCTTTGAACGTCTTGATTACACAATGAAGAACCC
>CADEPD010113995.1:0-12275 GCA_902829195.1 Fraxinus dipetala
GAAAACAGGCTAATAAATCCACAACATGCTACAGAAGAGGCACTAAACTACTAAATTATAGAGACTGGGCTAACTGCATTACCATAACAAAGTCATTAATTTATGTTACACAGACATTATAATTGAGAGATCATAATCTTGTCTGTCGGCTATAATTGCGCGCGGTGACTGACTATTTTGTGTCATTTACATAGACATTATAAATATAGTAAGATTCTGAGACAAACATTTAAACCTTTTGTAAATATTAGTTAGAGTTAAACATGTATTGCACATTATTATGAAATACTTTATAAGTATTGTAAAAGTAATATTTGAGGATGAAAATTAAATAAATGAATGTCATGCATTAACAAGGATTTATAGTATTTATTAGAATTTGTAATTGGGCTTCATGTGATTATAGTACACAAGTAAAATAAATATGTCAAATGTACACTGATGATAACTAAATAGTTGACAAAACAATTTATGAAATACTATTCAAATGGTTAAAGCACATACAATACATGAATTAACATGAAATTTAATTAATTTAATATTAATATCGGGAAATATATACGTAATAATGAATGTTAAATTATTTATACTAAATGAATATAATTTAATTTTCAATTAAGTGAAAGTTGATACTAATTAAAATACATGAACATGAATAATGAAGTGCATTCTTGAATGTGAAATTTTAATTAACTTATAATTAAAATCATTAAAACTAAAATGTATAAATAAAGATGAATATTAATTAAATGAATGTGAATTAATTGAGAATTAATAACAACGAATTCATACATGAACAACAATTTATAGTATTTATTATAGTTTGTAATTGGATTCCATGTGATGAAAGCACACAAATAAAATGAATCTGTCAAATGTGCATTGATAGTTACTAAATAATTTGCAAAATAATTCATGATAATATTGTTCAAATGATTAAATTAATTAAATACATATTGAAAAAAGAAAAGTAAGATATTATTGAAATAATTGAATTATAATAGGGTTAGAATCATCGAAAAACAATTCTCACTTGATATGATATTTAATATATTATAAATATATGTGGGATTCGAACCCTTGGCGCAAATGGTTGTGCTACCAAAATTTAAATGGAATACGTGTTTCCCTTTTGAATACGTTTTTTAATTTACTGCCATTCATTGTAATGATGACACGTGGTATCATCCTGATCGTTGGCTTAACATTCTAGAAGCCTCTTCTTATTGCCTTGGACGATTCATTTGGCTGGACTTTTGACACTTCTCTATCTCGAGTTTTGAGAGAAACACTTAGGGTTTTCTTCTTCGTGATTTCACTGTTCAAATCTCTGATTTGAGGCTGTAATCTTAAGTGGTTTTACTCTCTGATTGTGGTATTCTGTGTGAATATTCCTAGGAACTAAGGTTCTATTGTGAGTTGTGTATTGGAGAAGTTCAGTGGAGTTTCTTGGTGATTCTTCATAGATTCGTTCTTGTATTTGAGAGATAAATGTTCTGATTTTATCATTGTGTATTGATTGAACGATTTGTAACCTTCGTTGCCAATTTGGGGCTGTATAGTGCAACTGAGTATAATCCAATTTGTTGGATGCTCAACGGGGGATGTAGGCGTTGGATGTGGTCGCCGAACCTCCGAAACTTAGGCCAAAATAATTTCTTGTGTTGATTCCTTAATTTTCTGCACTATTTACTTTCAGCAAATTCGTTTGTTTCATATCTTGAAAAATAATATTGTGTGATCCTGGCCCTACAGTGGTATCAGAGTCTTGATTGAGAAGCGTGATACCTGGATCTTGGATGAAGGTGATAGATCTACCCCAGATCTAAAATTTTTGAAACTGCTTCAAAGCAGATTGGAAAATATTCGAGTTTTAAAACTTGCTTGGTGAGATCTTTTTTAATTTCTGTAAATTTATTTTTCAGAAATTAGGGTTTCTTGTTTTTCCTTTGATCTACCCTACACTTGAACCCCTTGAGACTAATCTTTGTCCAAAGGCTCCTGTGAGGCCTTGGGAATCTAAGATAAATCAAGAATAAGTGTGTACCTAGAGAATCTTACAGAAGGAACTGTTGAAACATAGTTGTGTGATCTCTGTTACTGTGTTTTCAATGAGTTCTTTAATTTTTGTGATCATGTGAGTGCACTATATTTACAAAATCTTGATTGTGACTACGTGATACACTGTGATTTTGTGTAACGAATTTGTGCTCCCATTATTGTTTTTCTGTAAACCTGTGAAACTGTTTTTCCTTATCTGTGATCCCTGTTTTGTTATAACATGGCTTCTGCTAAATTTGAAGTAAGTCAATTTGATGGTAAGATTAATTTCAATATGTGGAGGCAAAAAATGAAGGCTATTTTCATGTAAATGAAATGTGTAAGGGTTGTGACTGATAATTGGCCTGCTGAATTACCTCTTGCTAAAAGAACTGAACTTGATGAAATTGCTTGAAGTCCTATCTTCTTATACTTATCTGAAAATATGATAAGAAGTATTTGTAAGACTAAGAATGCCTCTGAATTCTGGACCATACTGTAAGCTATGTGACTAGGACCACTCCAAATAAATGTTTCTTGCTAAAACATTTTTTCTCTTTCGAAAGAGATCCCTCAGTTGATTTGGACGAAAACTTAAACAGATTTACAAAACTTACCCAAGACTTGGCCAACTGTGATGAAAAACTTTCAAAAGATCAGATGGCTGTAGTTCTATTAAACTCCATTAGTGACAAATATAAGGACATCAAGGTTACTCTAGAGTATGGTAGGGAAGACCTCACCACTGACATTATAATAGATGCTTTAAGGAATAAGGCTCTAGAGATGAAATCTGAATCTGGAAATAGTCACATTGGAGATGGTTTATGGGTAAAAGGAAAAAGTTTTGGAAAATCAAATTATCATCCTAAACCTTTACTGAAAATAAAAAAGATTTAATGATAAGTATAAGTCCAAAACTAATACTAAAAATAAGAAGTGTTACTACTGTGGGAAGTTGAGACATTTTACAAAAGATTGTTTCAAAAAGAAAAATGATTTGAAAGATAAGAAGCTTGAGGATGGGAGTAATGCTTTAGTGTATAATAAAGCTAATTTTGAAACTAAAAATGGCTTAGTCCTTGTATATGTGGAAAGACAATCAAGTAATGAATGGATCTTAGACTCAGATTGTTCTTTTCACATGTGCCCAAACAAAAACTGTTTCCTGGAACTTGCTAAGACCACATGTGGGCAGGTCATTATGGGAAATGACATCACTTGTAAAGTTAGAGGAATATGTACAATAAAATTGTTGCTAGAAAATGGTAATGTACTATTCCTTAAGGGAACCAGATATGTCCCTGACTTGAAGAGGAATCTTGTGTCTCTAGGTATGTTAGATGACATGGAGTTTAACAAAAATATGGGTCAAGGATATATTAAAATTCTTAGGGAGGGTGATTTAATCATAAGTTCCTCTAAAAGACATGACCTTATTTCTTGAAGGCTGACTGCTTCTGCCTTATCTGAAAAATTTACACTTGTAAAATTATGGCATGACAGGTTTGGTCATATTGGTAAGAAAAGTCTGAATTATTTGCAATCAAAAGGAGAGGAGGTCGCCATGGAGGCTTCTCAAGAAGAGGTGGGGGCAGTGGCAATTGTAAGCGTAGATTAGGCCTTGTACCTCTAATCTCTGTACTCGGCTCCGGCCAATTTTGTGAATGAAATCCATTTCTTTTTCTAAGTGTTGTTGCTTCTTTCTTTCAAGCATGTAGATATGAATGTTTTACGCAAACGCTTTGCTTAATCATAGAATGAATTTCGTAAGTGAAATCACTTAGGCAAGAGTATGAAGCTAACATCCGTGTAAACACTTCTCATAAGCACGAACACAATCCGATGAAGCAAGTATATCCTGTGAGCACTTCGCTTAAAAATAAACACTTAATCCAATGATTGAAGCATCCCCGTTGGGTCGGACCTTCAAAGCTCCATCGTCGGCAAGGAGTGTACATGTTAGAACACGGTTTATTCTACTGCATCAAAGGCGGTACCCGCACCTTCTATCACCTCCCTTGATGGAATGGATATCTTTGGCTGAGGTAAACTTTTGGAGGTCCATCACCTCGGTAAAGAGTGTTTACGTGTTAGAACACGGTTTATTCCACAGCATCAAAGGCGGCACCCACACCTCATTTGATGGAATGGATATCCTTGGTTGAGGTGAACCTTCAGAGGTCCATCGCTTTGACAAGGAGTGTTTACGTGTTAGATCACGATTTATTCCACTGCATCAAAGGTGGTACTCACACCTCCCTTGATGGAATGGATATCCTTGGCTGAGGTGAACCTTCGGAGGTCCATTACCTCGGCAAGGAATGTTTACGTGTTAAAACACAGTTTATTCCACTGCATCAAAGGTGGCACCCGTACCTCCCTTGATGGAATGGATATCCTTGGCTGAGGTGAACCTTTGGAGGTCCATCGCCTCGGCAAGGAGTGTTTACGTGTTAGAACACGGTTTATTCCACTACTTCAAAGGTGGTACCCGCACTTTCTTTGATGGAATGGATATCCTTGGCTGAGGTGAACCTTCAGAGGTCCATCACCTCGGCAATGAGTGTTTACGTGTTAGAACACGGTTTATTCCACAGCATCAAAGGCGGCACCCACACCTCATTTGATGGAATGGATATCCTTGGTTGAGGTGAACCTTCAGAGGTCCATCGCTTTGACAAGGAGTGTTTACGTGTTAGATCACGATTTATTCCACTGCATCAAAGGTGGTACTCGCACCTCCCTTGATGGAATGGATATCCTTGGCTGAGGTGAACCTTCGGAGGTCCATTACCTCGGCAAGGAATGTTTACGTGTTAAAACACAGTTTATTCCACTGCATCAAATGTGGCACTCGTACCTTCCTTGATGGAACGGATATCCTTGCCTGAGGTGAACCTTCGGAGGTCCATCCCCTCGACAATGAGTGTTTACGTGTGTGCACGATTTATGAGTAATGCAGAAGTAAGCAAGGCTAGTTTATTCGGTCATCAACATTGTTTACCTAGTTATACCTCTACTGATAATTCTTCCTCAAGTGTTCGACATTCCAGGGGTGAGACATCATCTTTCCTTCCAAACTCTCGATCCTGTAGGTGCCTGTCGAACCTCTTCGGTAATACGGTAGGGACCTTCCCAGTTTGGACCCAGCGACCCTATTCCTGGTTCTTTAGATGATGTTCGTCAATGCGGAAAGCTTTCTTTTACCTTAGCGTTGTAGTAACGCGTCATCTTGTGTTGGTAGGACGCCAGTTTGACCTGGGAATCATTTCTCCTTACTTGCAGAAGCTCGAGCTCGAATTTTCTTAGTTCATCATTGGTTGTCTCGTTGAAGTGGATGTGACGTGGGGAGGGCACCCCTACTTCAACTGGGCTCATGGCCTCAATGTCGTATGTCATGGAAAATGGGGTCTCTCTAGTTGCAGTTTTACAGGTGGTTCGTATGGCCCAGAGAATTTGGAAGAGTTCATCTACCCACACCCCCTTTGAGGCATCCAACTTCCTCTTCAGGGTGAGTTTGATGGTTTTGTTGACTGTCTCTACCTGCCTATTAGCTTAGGGGTGGTGAGGTGTTGAGAAGTGTTTTTCGATTTCGAGCTTATTGCATAGGTCCCTGATTTTTTTCTTGTCAAATTGTTTGCCATTGTCTGAAATCATGGAGTGGGGTATGCCAAACTTGCATATGATGTTTTTCCAAAGAAACTTAGAGGTGTTAGCTTCGGTTATCTTGGCCAACGGTTATGCTTTGACCCATTTGGTGAAATAGTCAATCACCACAATTGCGAAGCGGGCATTTCTTCTTCCCCTTGGTAGTGGCCCAATGAAATTGATTCCCTATTTGGCGAACGGCCAGGGAGTCGACATGATCGTGAGTTCCTGGAAGGGCTGTCTTTGTACATTAGAGAAATGCTGGCACTTGTCACACTTACGCACGAACTAGACCGAATCCCCTTTCAAGGTAGGCCAGTAATATCCTTGTCTGAGAACTTTGTGGGCCATAGCTGGCCCTCTTGAGTGATTTCTGCAGGCTCCCTCATGAATTTTCCTCAGGATATAATCTGTCTCTTCTCCTCATGTGCATCTGAGGAGGGGTAGTGAGAATCTCCTCTTATACAGCACGTCATCTATAAGGACGAAGTGTGTGGCTCTTCTTCGAAGTCGTAGAGCTTCGGCTTCGTCATTCGGTATGGCTTGTTCTTTGAGATAGCTGATGATGGGTTGCATCCACAAAGGGGTGGCCTCTGTCCACATCACTTATTCCTTACTTGCAATGGACGGTTCTTTGAGATAGCCGATGATGTGAGTCACTGCTGATGGCCAGCCTCTTTACCTGCAGTTCTTTAGCCAGGCGAATACTAGCTAGGAGTACCTCATATTCAGCTACGTTGTTAGACGCTTTGAATCCAAGACTCACTACACAGTTAAGTTTGTAGCCTCTGTTGGCTCCATGTTTACCTCAATCTCCGGGGTCGTGGCAAATTCAGCAACAAAGTCAACCAGGACTTGACCCTTGACTGTGACCCTGGATTTATACGATATGTCGAACTCACTGTGCTCCACTGCCCATTTCAACAGTCTTCCTAAAGCGTCCGATTTCAGGAAGACTTGTTTTAAGGGAAAGTTTGTTAGCATGTCGATGCTATGGGCCTGAAAATAGGGCATCAACTTTCGAGATGCAGTGATTAAGGAGAGAACGAGCTTCTCCATATCTGAGTAATGCACTTCCACTAGCAGCAGGGGTTTACTTGTATAATAGATGGGGAACTGCTGTGTCCCTTCTTCTCTTATGAGAACCGAACTGACATCGTCTTCAAACTCAGCAAGGTAAAGGAACAATGGTTCATCCGCCTTTGGTTTGGACAGGAAAGGGGCTTGTCCGAGATAACTTTTTATTGCCTGGAATGCCTCCTCACACTCTGGGGTCTATTGGAACCTCTTTTTCCCTTTGAGAATCTTGAAAAAGTGAAGACACTTTTCAGTGGCTTTGGATATGAAGCGATTGAGCGCGACCTCATTTCGATCAGAGCCCTGATCTTCTTAGGATTCGCTTCGATCCCTCTTTAATTTAAAATATATCCCAGGATTTTTTCGGATGCTACGCCGAATGCACACTTGAGAGATTTAATCTCATATGGTACTTCCTTAGAGCCTGGAAGGCCTCGTCTAGGTGTCTTACGCGATCGTCAGCTCGGAAGCTCTTAACAAGCATATCGTCAACGTAAACTTCCATTATTTTTTCGAGCTGATTTGCAAACATCTTGTTTACCAATGTCTGACAGGTGGCTCTGGCATTTTTCGACCCAAAAGGCATCACCTTGTAACAGTACAATCCTCTATCCGTGATGAAAGAAGTGATGTCTTCGTCCCCGAGATGCATTGGAATTTGGTTGCAGCCAGAGTAGGCATCCATGAAACTCGGCAGTTCGTACCCTGCTGTTAAGTCAACCAGTTGGTCTATCCGAGAAATGGGGAAACTATCATTTGGGCAAACTTGGTTGAGATTGGAAAAGTCAATGCATACTCTCCACTTGCCGTTGTGCTTCTTTACAAGCACTGGGTTGGATATCCACTTCGGGTAGACTGCTTCCCTGATGAAGCCGTTGCTAATTAATTTCTCCAATTCCTCTTTCAGAGCTTCATACCTTTCTGCGTTTAGGGCTCTTTTTTTCTGCCTGTGTGGGGTCCGGCTTGGGTCAATTTGCAGGTGGTGACTGCTGATCTTTGGGTCTATCCCAATCATGTCCCATGTTCGCATGCGAAAATATCTGAATTTTTGCGTAAGAAGCTTTTCAGTTATTCTTTCATGTTTTTTCCTAGGTCATTCCCTACTTGAAAGACTTTGGAAGTATCCTAAGGATCTACTGGAAAATTCTCCAGTTCTTCCATTGGGCCAGGGGGTCTAGTTTGTCCGGGGCCGCCTTTTCAGGTTGGCCTTTTGCTGCAGCCTCTGTCATGACAGTGTCTTGCATAGGGTCTTTTCACAGGGAGTTGAGATAACACTCCCTGGAGCCCATCTGATCACCTCGGACGGTGGCTATTCCTCATTCGGTGGGGAACTTCATGCACAAGTGCTGTATGGAGGTGGCAGCCCATAATTCTTTTAGGGTCCTTCCCAAAACTCTATGATAGGCGGACTTGCGATCCACTACTAGGAACTCCATAAAGTGATGAGCCACCTCGGGTGCGGTTCCCATTTCGACAGCCATGGTAGTTTTTCCCCAAGGGACAATACTGTCTCCAGTAAATCCAAACAGGTGGGAGGTTGACGGGGTTAGCTCGTGGTCCACTATCATTTTGTCATAAGCCGAGCTGAAAAGGATATTAACTGAACTCCCGTTATCTACCAACATATGTTTCAATCCGTTTCGAGCAACTACGACTCTCACCACAAGCGCATCGCAGTGGGAGTAGTGCATATCCACCGCATCCTTCTGAGTGAACGTGATAGGTTCCACTAGCCTCGTTCCCTAGGATTGATTCACAATGTAGATGGCCATGGGCGGATCTTTGGCCTCTCTAGCATAATTCATCTGCGCATTCCTAGAATTACCTCCTACGTGTAGCCCCCCAATGATAGTGTCAATTTCCCGAATGGGCTGATCATTGGCGACGGACAGGTCTCTTCTGGGCCGTCGTCCAGTTCGAGATCTCTCTCTGTCCTCGTTTTTGTCACCCCGATGTGAATGTGGCCTGGTTTCCCTCCTAGGCAAATCTTGCCTAGGTGTTTCGTTTGGCCGACGATTTTTCCTTGAACTGCGGGGGTGGTTTCTCACCGACCTGTTGGCTTCCCGGCAGTCTTGCATGTCATGGCCGTGGAATTGATGGAATGAGCAATAGGGTCGAGGCTCTTCCTTGCGTATGTTTCTTGGTCCCCCACCTCTGTTGTCGCCAAGTGCCACATTGTCGTAAGCTAAATTCGGCACCGCATTCAAGGTTGCTGTCGCCAATGCCTGCCCCGAGGTAGGTGCTACTACGTGTCCGGCCTGAGTCCATTGTTGGTTGATTATCTGTGAGGTAGGTCATCTTTCGATCTGTCTTTGGGAAGGGGGTAGACCTTGTGCCGCCCTGTTTCAGTAGTCAATCATTTCTTCATTGACGATTTCGACTTTCATCATTCCCACCAGTTCGTCGTAGGTAGGGGATTTTTACTTCGAACGTCTTTCCAAAATAGTGTATTCATGGTCAATCTTCCTTTCAGAGCTGAAAGTGTTTCTCTGTCCGTGACTTGCTCACAGTAAGTAATCTTGTAGGTAAATCACGCGAGGTAACTTTTCAAAGTTTCTCCTGCGACCCACCTCATATCCTAGAGGCGTTGGATGGGCGCCTCTCCTTCCTTCCTAGACAAATATTGGTTCAGAAATGCTTTCTTAAGGTCCAATCAGTTTCTAATGCTAAGAGGAGCCAACCTGCCATACCACACTTCGGCTGCGCCGCCAAGCGTTAAGTGTAAGGCTCTGCATTTCAAAGCAGGCGAGGCGCCTGAAAGGCTCATTTGTGCTTTGTATTTGCTGAGGTGTTTCTCGGGGTCATCTCTCCCTTCATACTTAGGAATTTTGGGGGGAACAAAGTTCTATAGCATGGGGAAAGTACAGAGTTCCCTAGAAAATGGGAGATTGTCGTCATCGTCGTCGAGCTCATAAGAGCGGCACGGTTCGTCTTAGTCACTCCCATCAGCTAAACAACGAAGCGGTTGCTGTGAAATCTCACCTCGGTCCTAGGCGAGGCGGCCTGGACCTGACTTTGCACATGTTCTTGTGGGCAAACTATTTAATGAGCGAAATGGTCCCTATTTCTGGAGTTCGTCCGATCCGGTCAAACACGCTTGTGGACCTTTGGGACGCTCTTCGTATTCCGGAGGGAAATTATCTTCCCTAGCTCGGGCGTAGTCGGCCGGGGAGACGGTGTAGTTGGAAGTGTCTACTCCCACTTCCCTTTCTACCGGAATTTTCCTTTGTTGACTTGAGTGAGTCCTTCAATTTGACACTGTTTCAGCTTGTTGATCGTGAGCTGATTGCGGATGGTTCTGATGAGTTTGAAAGCCACCATGATTTTTCACTTGCATGACGAGTTGCTGCATGGCTACATTCTAGGTTGCGATATCTCTCATGTTGGTAGCCATGCGAACGACTTCGGCGGCTAGTTGTGCAGCCGTTCTCCCTCCTCTGTGGTATCTATGGTAGGACCGTTGGTGCGTAATATTTCGGATTGCCTCTTCTTCAGAGACCTCACTACCCTCCTGGGTTTACTTCTTCGTTGCTGGAGCTCATCGGCTCGGGTTTGGCTTACGGCTTCCACTTATTCATTTTTCAAGAAGAAGCCCATTTTTCAAGGGAAACACCAAGTACCCTTGGTGAGCTTTTTCTTTCGTGGGGGAACTCGTGGTTATTGTCTCGTTTCCCACACACGACGTCAATCTGTTGACCTCGAAAAATGGTTCCAATACGTGGCCAACAGATGAAGTCTCCACGCAAACTATTAAAGTTCTCACGTAAGCTTATCCATGCGCACGTAGATAAACCGTTAGCTACTCGTGGCATTTCCCGGTGGGGGTGGAAGCGGCCACGAGCACTCGATGGTCAAGTTAACGGGTGGAAATAATGGGATTCGGCGATTGCAGGGTGCCACTGGAAGTTTATACAACGTCAATATAAAAATGCTCTATTTCCTTTTAAAGTTAAGGAATCTAAAATTAGTATTTTCTCGGGAGATCCATTTCTTACCTTAGGACATGCATATTTGTTCTACAAGGTGAGGAGGAGAACCGTTGGATGAGGAAGACACGTGGCTTCAGATCCTAGACAGGCGATCCTCTCCTAGGTGTCAATCGTCAATCCGTAGGTTGGCGGGCATTAAATATTTTCTGACATTACAGCTGACCTGACCACTTGTAGCCTGCCACACATCCTATCAATCAGTCGGTAACGACATTAGATAGATTTCCGAAGATCTTGGTTGAGGCGTGGTGGGCCAGACTGTGGAGCGCGGTAAATGTGGAGTGCGGGCCTTCGCATCCATCGTGCAGGGGGATGAGTTTGGTTCCGTGGGTTTGTGGGGAGTCAACGTTCCAGTTCGAGATTCGTGAATTCAACTCGTCCATTATGGAATCGCTTTGTCCGCCGCGTGGCGTGACCCAATCAGGTCGGCTAACATGTGGCGGATGAGGTGGCTGACAGGATAGAAGGTTTCAGAAAACCCGTAACATTCTTTATGAGAACGATTATGTGGACTCATAGGTCCTCCATACCAGTTCAATACCGAACATTTACGATATCATATATAATCATGAATTGACAAATGAATATGAACAAGGGTAAAACCTACACTTACTTTTTAAGCTTGCTAGAGATGATTAAACACCATAGAGGGGACATATCCACCGTATCATTTCGTAATGAAAGGGGATGATGATGCATATTTCAGGTTACAAAGTTTAGTAGACTCTTTGAGGCCATTGCCTAGAGAAGATTTATACAATGGATATGTTATTCCATGCCCTAGTATGGATCCATTCCTGCATTACATGTCTGGTATGGGCTATTAAGTTTCTAGGGATATCGTCGAATGGATTACGGACTCAGAAATTCCAAAAAATCATTCGGAAAGACCGAAGGATAAAACTCTTGGTGAGTGGCTAGGAGATGGTAGTCGTCAAAAGAACATGTACAATGCTACATGGTTGATGTACAACTACCCTGAGCTTCCCACGAGATGTACACAGGGGCAGACCCAGGAAGGTTTTCCAGTGCGGACGATATTAGTAAATGTATAAAAAATAATAATATTATAACACAAATATTATACTAAAAATGAAATACCTTACAATTATTTTTTACGAGTTTTCATACTTTGATATCTTTATATAATCGCAATCTTTAAAAATATATCTTTCTCCACATAAATAATAAGGCTATCATTCATCCACTCATATCCAATCCAGTTACTCAATTTATCCTTCACAAGGGATTTTCTTTTATAAAATCTTTCCATAACTGTTTTCACTATCAAAAAAACAAGTGTTAATTTAAGATAAAGAAAATGTATAATTAAGATTCTGAAGCATGACACAAGAATTCAAATTAATCACACTATCCAACACATGTTTTGAAATTGGAAGACTAGAGTCACAATTATAAATTATTTGGCCCGCCTCCCATTTCAAAAATTTTTAATAGTTATACTGAATTAATCCACACACTAAATCGAAAGCATACCTGATAGTGGTGTTAGTGTAA
>CADEPD010114008.1:0-11359 GCA_902829195.1 Fraxinus dipetala
ATCGGTTAAGTTATGGTGTGATAACCAAGCTGCACTTCATATTGCATCTAATCCAGTCTTTCATGAACGAACGAATCACATTGAGATTGATTGTCATTTCATACGTGAGAAGATTCAGCAAGATTTGATTTCTACTGGGTATGTGAAAACAGGATAACAATTGGGAGATATCTTCACAAAGGCTTTAAATGGGGTTCAGGTGAATTATCTTTGTAACAAGTTGGGCATGATAAACATCTATGCTCCAGTTTGAGGGGGAGTGTTAGAAACTATTTCCAGAAATAGTATAGTAAATACATTTAGACTTTTAGCCCTAATTTATACCCTAATATAATATTAGTTCTTTGTATAAATAAACACAAGTTGTCTATGAATATGAGGGCTAAAAGTAGAACATTAAAATCCCCAAATCAAAGCCGCGAAAACACAATGCAACTGAAAATCCCTCCCCACCACAATGGAGACCTTGAGGCCTTCAAATCGTCTCCTCCATCTCCGACCAACCTCCTGGCGACGCGTGTTTCATTGCTGGAAAAAAGGTTTTACCAACCGGTGTTCATGAACAGTTGCCCAGATCAAAGCTGTGAGAACAAAATCCAATTCCGGGTTCCCTCTACCACAACCGAGACCTAAAGCCTTCACAACCGTCCACCTTCATCTCCGACGAACCTACCGACGGCGCATATTTCACTCACCTGCGAAGGTTTCACCCACCATCTTTAATTTCTTGCGGCTGAAGCTAAATCCACATCTTCCTTCAGATATAGAGTTGGAAGCTATAGGGAAAGGTATCTTCGACGTTGGTTGTAATGTGTAGTGTATGACCTTTAACTTAATCATGGACAAAGTTGAATGTACATCTAAGAAATTTATATAGAGTTATAGAAAGCCAGAATAATGTTTGAGGGATAAAACTGTGGAGATAATTACTTACTTGAATTTCAACAATATGGAGAAAAACAGTTAATATTTTCTTGAATTTATCGATAAACCCAACTAATGATGTTCGTTTATATAATGATATGTTCTTTATTTGTAAAGATTAATTTTCATTATTAATTAATCGAAGACTACTTAGTGTAAAGCAAATATTGATTTTACAAGCTGGTGAAAATGTTAAGACTTGATGTTGGTTTGAACCTTATACAGATTACTTAAAAAGGGTTTTGTTTATGTTGTGTAATTAGTTTTTGTGTTGCTGAGAGCTTATCAAGTATTTCATCGCAGGAATAGAAATTATGGAAGACGAGCATCATGATTTATTGGTTGAATCTGATAATGTGAATGTCACGAACGATGCGAAGAAATTTAAAGATGATAAGTTCGGAGGACATGCTGTGAATATACCCAAGGTGTGTATGATATTCAATGATGAAAAAGAAATTTTGGAGTTCTACAAAAGATATATGCTTATGAAGTGGGTTTTCCAGTTAGGAAACGGAATTCGAAAAAAGGGGACGATGAAAACTTGAAATATGTAACATTCACTTGTGACAATGATGGCAGAAGAAGTTATGGTACAAGCAATTGTTTAAAGCAACAGCCAACAAGTCAAATGGATTGTAAGGTAATGATCTCATCGTCTTTATTAAGTAATGGAAATTGGAGGGTAAACACAGCCCACCTCGAGCACGACCATAAAATGAGTCATTCAAAGTCTTAGTTGTATCGATGCAATCGAGAGTTGACTGCAAATGTGAAACGGAAGCATGAAGTGAATGATATGGCAGGAATTTCATTGCACAAAAGTTACAACTCTGATGTGGTGGAAACATGTGGTTATGAGACTATGACTTTCGCGGAGAAGGTTTGTCGAAATTATATTGAACAAGTGAGACGATTACGACTTGGATAAGGAGATACTGCCGCTATACAATCATATTTTTCGAATATGCAAACACGGTGCTCAAAATTTTACTTCAGTATGGATTGAGATGAGGAGTCCCGACTTAGGAATATATTTTGGGCAGACAATAAGTGTAGGCAAGCGTACAAGGAGTTCGGTGATGTTGTCACCTTCGATACGACATATCTCACTAATAAGTACGACATGTCATTTGCCCCTTTTGTTGGCATCAATCATCATGGGAAATCAACACTGCTTGGTTGTGGTCTGTTATCTAATGAAGACACTGGTACATTTGTGTGGTTGTTCCGGACATGGCTTCAGTACATGCATGGTCTAGCACCGTCTGAAATAATTATTGATCAAGATAGGGCAATGTAGAATGCAATTCAGATTGTATTTCCATATACAAAGCATAGGTGGTGACGTGGTGTTTGTGGCATATCTTGAAGAAGTTGCCTGAAAAGTTTGGCTATTGTGTTGATAAGGCTTCAATCTTTTCGACTATACACAGATTAGTATATGATTCGCAGAGCGTTGAAGAATTCGAGCAAGGCTGGAAAGCGATGATTGATACATACAAGTTGTATGATAATGATTGGTTGTCGAGATTTTTTGAAAACAGAGGTCGTTGGGTTCCGTGCTTTCTGAAAACTACATTCTGGGCCAGAATGTCCACAATACAACGAAGTAAGAGTATGAATACGTTTTTCGACGGATATGTGCATTCAAAGACCTCTTTGAAGTAATTTGTTGAACAATATGAATGAGCACTGAGGAATAAGGTTGAGAAATAGTTTCAGCCTAATTTCAAGTCGTACTCGCAAATGGTACTGTGTGTAACATATTTTGATATGGAAAACCAATTTCAACAAGTTTACACCATTTCAAAGTTCAGGAAAGTTCAAAATGAGTTCATTGGGAATGTTTACTGTGACATCATATCTGTTTCAGAGGGAGTTTCTGGGATGATTTGCAAGGTTCAGGAGGATGTACTACTATGTGGAGAGCGTCAGACAAAAAAGATTTTTTTTGTCTCATTCACGAGGGAGTCATGTGATATTGTTTGTAGTTGCCACTTATTCGAGTTTCGAGGATACTTTGTAGGCAAGCCGTCACGATTTTAATCTGTAATGATGTGAATTACTGCTGGATAAGTTTATACTACGGAGATGGATGAGGGATGTAAGTAGAGTACACACGAGGGTTGCATTGTACTACGATGGGTTGGTCAGTACTCTCGCACAGTTGAGGTACGATAATATGTGTCAGGCTTTTTCTGAGGTGGCTGACCTTGCTGCGGATGTTGAAGTGTAGACACACGCAATAATGGAGTGGATAAAAGTTCGGGCTAAAGAGTTTATGCTGACAAAGTTGAGTTGTGGTACTCATTGTAATCATGTAATCTCTTACTGTACGGATTCTCAAACTTATTCCGACGTGAACGTACTAGATCCCACATCGTCTAACAGGAAGGGTGCGCTAAGGAAACTTAGGCGAAGAGGCCCGTTGGAGTCAACTTCGAAGAAATCAAAGGTATTTTATTATGTTCGCCTATAAATTGAAAGGGAGTTCGAATCCAAATTCTCATATATTTTTGATTTACGTGTAGGCATCTTTGACTTCAGGAAAAAGAAAGAGACCGAGACGTGTTAGACACAGTACTATGGAAGAGGTTGCACTCGATTTTCAGGCATCTCGACAAGGTTCATTGCTTACACCGTTCGCAGACCTCTTTGGTATGCATTTTGTTCATTCGTTTCTTTATATATTTTCAGTTCATTCTTTTGCATTTACTTTGAGTCTTATTTGGAGTGTTACGTGATGTAGGGTGACAGTAGCAGCCAACAACAGTTACAATGAACAGCTTCTCGATTTCACTTTTGAGCAGCAATAGCGGTTTATGCATCAAATGTTTTTGTGTTGAAAAAGTGTCATATATGTTTTTGTACAAATGGTGTTGTATTGAAGATGAATTCTTATGGAATATAGAGTTCAATTATGCAAACAATGCATCATCTTCATGCTTGCAACCATTCATCTTTGCTAAGCATCCAAACCACTTTGACAACAAATTTTCACTACCAAATATGCACCAGGACTATATCAATACCATTTTCTAATAGAAATACAAAACAAACACAATACATATAACTCGTTCAACAACTAACTACTAATCATGCGATGTCGGGCCCTTTCCTTTCCCATACTCCTCTGCACCTCCTTTTCCCTTGCGAAATGTTAGGTTTAACAAAATCTCGACGTCTCATTTGTCGACTATTCGAGCAAGAGAGTCAAACATGCTTGGCAAATATTCTAATTCCTCATTGGCCTCAACATTCACTGCTTCATTAACAGTACTCGATTCACCGCTTGATTCATCATTTTGGACTCAGTTGAAATAGCCGCAGTCATCACTACAAGTTTTGAATAATCGCCCCTTGTTACCAGTGTTCCTTTCAACCATAAACCATTTCTGAATTCCACGTGGACACCACGGGCATTGAAGTTTTCTCGGACAATCTTTGAAATAATGCACTGTGCTTCTACAATTGTGACAAACTCCAAAATTCGTACCTCTCATCCTGACACTGAAAACAAACTAATTACAGACAGAAATGGAAATTGATGCAAACTCTTCCACCATAACACACATACTAATACAAACTGAAATGATAATTACAACCAGAAATGCACACTCAAACCATTCACACTCGTACAGGAAAGCAAAGTGGTGTAAAATCAACCTGAAACTAATTACATGAGCAATTCAAATTCAAACTCAAGCCTTCAATATTTTATTTTTAAACTCAAAACCAACCTGAAAATTTTATTGTGTGATTACAGGAGCAATTCAAACCTGAAAATTTCATTTTTAAACTCAAACTCAAACTTAACCTGAAACTATGAAATCTTCGCGGGAGAACGGATGCCAAAACATGGAGGAGATGTGAAAAGGCAGTGATAGAGTTGAAATTCCAACTTGAGCAATACTTGAAAACAGGGCTCTCCGTTTCTTATGTAAGAGTAAGTCTACATGTTATTATATAACAACCCGGTAAGTCTACACGTACCAGATTTCAAACAGAATACCAGCGAGGAGTGACACTTGAAAATAGGAATACTAGCGACGGGTGACACTTGAAAATAGGAATACTAGCGACGGGTGACACTTGAAAACAGGGCTCTCACTGGTTTCAACTGAATACGCTAGCCGGAGATGAAAATGAGAGCGCCATCGCCGCCGATTTTAATTGATTCACCACAGTCAAAGAAGAGAGTGAAGAGAAAAGTTAGGTTTTCGGCCGGCGACAAAGGAAGAGAAAGGAAATGAGTTTGATTTGGGGATTTTGTTGGAAGAGAGTGTGAAGAGAGAAGTTAGGTTTTCAACCGGCGAGATAGGAAGAGAAAGGAAATGACTTTGATTTGGGGATTTTGATATAAATGTTTCAATGCCCACTCAATTTTGGCATATGTCACGTCTTATTTACCGAACTTCACAATACTGGTCACTCTAAGTTTTTGCGCTCCATCACTCACTAGATGTTTTCCGTTTGAATTTTTGTCTATGTGGATGATGGAAATCATATGTGGCAATTAACTCCGTCCAAAATTTAAGTGAAATGCCAACTTGGAGAACACCTCATCAAAATCATTATTTTCAAACAGTCTCTCCTCTCCCTTTCTAAAAAACCCAAAATCAGAGGCCCCAATTAAGCCCTAAGCCCCAAATCAGTCTCTGAAGGCCATCCAAATCCAAACGGTAAGAAATTGAACTTGTTGGTACTCGCGGATTCCTGAAGAAGCGAACCCAAAGCTGCATTTTCGCTGGCCGTCAATTGAAGTTCGAAAGTTAGATCGCGAAGGGCACGAACAAGACAAAGTGCGATGAATCATTTTGTAGAAATGCCGAGAACCGTGGGTGCTAAATTGTGTAGATGGAATGAAAAAATTTTGTTATTGTCAAGATGAATTTGGTTTGTCGATATCGTTTTCTGCCTATGCTATTAATTTGTAAATGGATATAATTTATGTGCTAAATCTTGGTTTTGAACCGATAGATAACTTCTAAGCAGCATTAATATTTCAGCAAAAATTGTGGACTTGAGAAGATTGAAGCATTTACCTTTGCATTTACCTCTATTTGTTGACCTGTTCCATGATCTGCGCATCTTGATATACTTCAATTCTTTCGTTTTATTCAACCGTGTAAACACACTAAATTCTTTCGATTCACTTGCATCGACATTAATAAAATCACCAAGTTTAGCTTTTTGCGAGCAGAGGCATGCTTATTGGCAGATGCCTTTGAGGAGAACTTGAACAATGGTGGTCTAAGAAGAAGACAAATGGAAAGAAAAAGAAGAAAACGAGAAATCAGCATGTAGGATTGGGGTTCTTGATTTTCCGGCCCAAGAGGGAGAAGAAAGCCTTGTCATTATGTTGGAATGATAGTTCTCGGATTTAAGAGTGTATGCTTGTGCCGTCTTGTGGCCAAGATTTCTGGTTTCAAGTCCAAGAAGAAGAAGAAGAGCGAGGGCAAATACAAGTTGTGTGTACAATGGTGTGGAACTAGGTGCCTGCTCTTAGTGAGTGGATTATGTACTATGCTTAGCTTGGAGTCAAGAGGTGGTTCATTTACGATAATAATAATGATAACGGGATTGAAGAGGTTAAAAGTCTTTGTTCTACTCCCAAAATAATCTCAGTGCATTCCATTTTCAACAACAAAGCAACTCTAACTATACCAATCACCATATCACAGCAACTTCACTATTTTAAAGGCTTCCCATTTCACTTGAAGGGAATGAAACAATAAAAAATCACACCACAGCTTACATCATTGTTCAACTTCCCCTACATAATACACATAACTGGATAGATACAATATTACACAAAATTTTCCAAAGCACTTTGGCGACAAGATGACACATTAGTTACAAAAAACTGTCCGCCTATACTGTTACAAAATGTTATGTCAAAAGTTACATACGATAGACCATACAACATATTCCTTGGCTTCCTTAAGTTCATTTTTAAGTGTCTGAACTGAGTGGATCCTTTCAATGAACTCCCTGTTTTGCTTTTGAACTTCCTTCAACATATCTTACATGGAAAAAACTTGTTGTATCCAAAGTCTTACCAAATTTTTTACACAATTGACACATGGCGCCCCCCAAATGGGTACATATAGCATGGCCCATCTTACATAGCTAAGCCTGACCCCAAGTAAGATTTTTTGTTGATCAGCTTGGAGTACAGCTTCGCCTTGACAAGGAGCTGATAGATCAGCCTTATGATTTCTAACTCTGAAGTTGACGGCTTGCACTAAAACATGCTACCTGCAAACAAGAAAAATCCATTAGTATAACTATTCAATTAAAATCCAAATTACCTAAGCCCCCACTCTAGCAAGGAAAATTCACGAGCTTCAAAGTAGTCCCCTGAAATAGTCAAAGTCCTAAAAGGCAAAACCCAGCACCGTCTGTCAACTTCCACTACCTAATATAATCTCCGTCAAAAGCATTCCAACCAATATACATCAAATGCATAAAGTAGAAAATTATAAAAGAAAAAATGCAAAAGTGTACTAACTCGTTTCCAACCAATAGACATCATCGTCTCTCGGAGAAGATGCAGCTTTGGATTTACCTCTTCAGGAATCCGCGAGTACCAACAAGTTCAATTTCTTCCCGTTCGGATTTGGAGGGCCTTCGATTGTGTTGCAAAGACTGATTTGGGGCTTAGGGTTAAATTGGGGGCCTCTGATTTTGGGTTTTTCAGAAAAAGGAAGAGGAGAGGCGTGTTTGCGAATAATGATTTTGATGAGGTGTCGTCTACGTTGGCATCTCATTTCAATTTTTGACGGAGTTAATTGCCACATATGATTTTCGTCATCCACGTAGGTGGACATTTAAACGGAAAACATTCAATGAGTGATGGAGTGCAACAACTTACAGTTAGATGGTCAATGGGAAGCATTGTGAATTTCGATGACTAATCCGTGATATATGTCAAAATTCTGTGATTATTGAAACATTTAACTCGGGGATTTTGTTGTTTTCCTTTTTTTTTTTTTTTTTTAAAAAATGCCACGTCAGCAAAATTTGAAACCCGGTGTCCTGTGAATCCATTCAAGAGTTACTCTTTGAATCTCTGATGCTTTTTGTTGAAGTGGAGAAAAAGAATTTATGCTTTGGCGTTGACTTAGAGGTGAAGAATTGGTAAGTTCTCCTTTTCTCCTCGGATTTCTTTTTAAGGGAATTTTGTTATTCCTATGATTTGGCGTGAAGTATTTTCTTTGTTGGAATTCATTCTGGGTTTGTGAAAATTGCTCTCTTTTGCTTCTTTACTGTGGAGAGATTTTCTACGCAAATTTGAAGTAATGCAATTTTTTGTTTGTTGACCCCATTTTCATGTTTTTCTCTTTTCTTTTTAGTTAAAAATATGGATTGGTAATTGTTTCTGCTTGAACGCATTGATTAAGAAGTGTTTCTTTTTACTGTATTGTTAATTTCTTTCTGTTTTTTATTCTTGTGTAGTTAGAGATTGAGGGAAAAGGCTAGTTTTTACATTCCCATTTGGCTGAGCTACCTGAGTATGGAAGGTGAACTCATTTTGTTTGACCATGAAATTGTTAATTTTTTTTGAGACATGTTTGAATTTTTGTTAAGAGTGTTCTGTGTGACTAGAAGTGTTTTCAGAAGGAGGGGCATTAGACAGCTTCCTCAAGAAGCACTTTTATAAAAAGCAGAAGCAGAATGCCCGAATGGGCCCTTAGTGTGTGGAATTTGCACGTCTGGTTAAAATCCAATATGATATATTTGAGTTGAGCATGGGCATATCTGTTTCTTATTTTAGCTTTCATTATGCCATTTATTGGTTCTGCTGAACGAAGAAAAGTGTAAAAGTTTCAGATAAGAAGCAATTGAAGGATTATCTGGTGGCAAGATTTACATGGAGGATTGAGAATTTTACTAGTTTAATCATATCAAAGATTTACTCTGGAATATTCGTCGTCAATGAATATAGATGGTATGCCTGCCTTATTACTGAAAATTATTGTTAGTCTTGCAAAATCCAGTCGAAATGATTTTTCTATTCTTACATCTGCAGGAGGTTACTCCTTTTTCCGAAAGGAAATAAGGTCGAATATTTGTCATTGTATCTTGATGTTCCTGATGCATATAGCTTACCTAATGGCTGGAGTAGAACTGCCAAGTACAGTATAGCTCTAATAAACCAGATGGATAGCAAGAAGACTGTCAAGGAAGGTATTTATATACAACCATTAAGACGATGATACTTGAACTATGGTATGGACTTAATCTCTTGATCTTGGATGCGTAACTTTGTTATGCAGTCTGGAAAATGAAATTGCCTGGCTATATTTCTGAGTGTGTACAATTGTTGAAGTACTTTTAATCACTGGTTTCAGTATCCCAAATTTGAAATGTTATCTACTCGGTTTCACTCCATGTTGTATCAATGTACCGTTTTTAAATAAGCTTAGAAACAGCAACTAAGCAGGTTTGCCCTGTGCAGAAACAGAACACCGATTCCATGAAGGAGAAAGTGATTGGGGCTTCACATCGTTTTTTCCTCTAAGTGAACTGCATGATAAAAATGGTGGATATCTTGTTAATGACACGTGCTTGATTGAAGCTGAAGTATCTGTGCCTGATACTTCTCCAGTTTCCACAGATAATGTAAGTTCTCTTTTTGTTTGAATTTTAATTTTGTTCGATCCAATGTTTTATTTACCTGGTTCTTAGTTTGATTTCTAATTGATTGTTGTGGTCAGCCCTCGGATTCTTCTGTTCGTGTTGATCCCGTGGAATCTGTATACATCAAGGCTGAATCCTTTCTCAAGTCCATACCCAAGAAATCATTCAGCTCAGTATCTGATGCTACACGTGAAGTGCCTTTGTTCAAAGACCATGCAATTTTGGCAAAAGCATGCTTCAACAAACTGATTTCGTTTCCTTTAGATGATTTGGTTGAACCCAAGCATGAAACTGCAATGATAGTGTCCCTGTCTATACTTAGCGATGACCTTTCTTTGTTTACTGACGAACAGGCCAAAGAAATTATGAGTTTGAAAGCTAATTTTCCTGCAGCTATACAGGACTGGAGAGACTCAGTTCAAGTAAAGGTCAATATCGAGCGTCTCTGGTTGACTTTCGGGAAGACCAACAATTTACTGGAAGATTTAGTCAAAACTGAAGAGGGAATAAAGACTAAACTCGAGGAGTTGAATAACAGAGAAAAGGAACTGGAGATGCAGCTGGAAGGACTTAAAAGCAGAAGTCGACAACTCAAGGAGGAAAGAATAGAAATATCGAAGCAGACAAAGCAAGTTTATACCCTTGCACAAGAGCAATCTAGCAAAATTGAAGGCAAAGAGCCAGGGGTGGATCTTGCAAACAAGAAGTTGGAGGATTTGAAATCAAAATGGGCCTCCAGTAAAGCTCTCTTCCTTGAGTTTTAGTTTTATTGCTTTCTATGTTGTGTAATTCTGAATGGACCAAAACTCATGTTTTTCAGAAAACTAGATTCTAATGTCTTATGTATGCTTTGGCTAGGACATAGTGGTTACTCGTTTCCTTGTCTATAACTACTATGAGACATGATGTTGACTAGTTCCTTTGTGTTTCACTCATGTGTCATCTTGTTATACTCTAATATCATGTTTGGCAAGGTGAATCATACAACCTTAGATAGTATTAAAAATGAAAAAAGTTGAACTTTTCCCTATAATTTAAAAGAGTGACTTTGTTATGGTACTGTTCATAGGAATGCGTGCCTTACTCTTTTTTTCGTGATTTATTATATTTTTGGTGGGAACGTAAAATGACGTCGTATTATTGTATTGACAAAAAAACTCTTTTACACAACACCTATACGTCTGAGTACAGAAGCTTAATGCAACCTGTTACGACATAAAAAACCAGCAAAGGAAACCAAAGGAGAAACCAGCTGGCAAACCGAAGAAGAAACCAGCTGGCGGCAAAACTACTTCGGTTGATACTGTTAATTAGTTAAATAGTTAATTCAGTTAACTTCAAGTTGTTAGACAGTTAGTTAGTTTAATTGCCTATAAATGTCCAGATGTAATTCACATTTACTTCAAGTGTTGATTAATAAAATTTCCCAAAATTCTCGTTCTCTTCTTCTTCAATTCATCAATTTCTGCAATTGCAATTGCTGTTTCATTTTTTATGTTCAATTGATGAATTTGACATGGTATCAGAGAAAATTTTTACCAGAAATTTATAATCTATCATTTAGAAAATGGCGAATTTAGAGAGTATCCTTCCCCCGACTGATGATCCAACTAGTCAATACTATTTAATTATTTTTAACTGTTATTTGATTTGTTTATTTTCTTACATATTACTGTAATTATTTCTCGCTTTTGTTTGGTTTTTTTTTCCCTTTTGGCTAACCCCTACAATTTTAATCTATCTTCTGTTTGTATTTTCTTCATGTACTTTTCAGATATTTGCATGA
>CADEPD010114042.1:0-11154 GCA_902829195.1 Fraxinus dipetala
ATCATGTAGCACGATAGATATCGAAAAAGGGCCACACATAATTAGAGTGCCAATGCTAAATCCATCAGAGTAAAACTCAATATGTAAATAAGAAATTGTACGATCGGACAGTACACGTTATCAGAACTCTTTGATAGAATAATTCATTATGTACCTGATTTTCAGATATAACACTCAATAATGCATCTCTCTCTTTATATGCAGGAAGACTTCTCCGTAATTCTTGCATCTTTTGGCCTTCTGCAGATTCCTATATAAAAGAAAACTTTCAAGATCACAATTGCAGATACTTGTTTAAATGCTTCAAACATAAATATATACATTGAAGCATATTTCATATTCCAAAATTTAATTGTGAAGACATTCAGAAACCTAGAGTAGTCCCATTTCAGATATGATAATTTTTCTCCACAATATTCCTCGATAAGTAACTAATTTTTAATCAACATTGGAAAGCCATTATTAATACTTATAAAAGAAACCCCACACACCACCCCCACAAAGCGGTAGTCTCCCAAGGGGAAAAGTAAGCTGCCCTTAAATTTGAGAATAGCAAAAATCCCTCTACAAAGATTTGACAGCAGATGAAGTAAAGAATCTATCTTCCTAATTGATCAAGTTAGCCAAAAAGAAAGAGAACACCAGTGCCAATGAATGATTTGAACGCTACTGTACCAAATTTATAATCCCTAATTAAGAAAGCAAAAGTAGTGAGAAACAAAACTCTCGGTACTGTTTTTCACGTATGTGAAAAATATGAGGTCAGTCAATGGTATTTCAAGATATAAAAGTTCCGTGTAGATTTCCTAAAAACTTTACAAGTCTCCAGAAGAACCAACGGATGGGTGATCTAGAAGCAAGTGGAAAATGCAAAATATGAGGCAAGTGAACGTTAGCAGGTAGTATCAAAACAACAAAAAAATAAAATCAAAGTCTACCAGGGTAATCAAAGGTAATAAAACAAGTGTTCATTACCAAACATAGAAAACAAGATGCAACTCAAACAGGTACATGAATTACTAGTAATCACTTAAATTTGGAAGATAACCTGCCAATCTTGTTGTTTACTGCGCATTTGCACACTCCTCCGTGCAAGAATTCTCTCTGCTACGACACTTCGAGGTGAAGGCTCCTCGTGCTCATAAACTCCATTGTTCGAAAAACTCTCACCAGCACCTAATCTCGAGACGGCGTCATGAGGAAAGTTCTCCTTGTTCATAGGCTTTCTAGAAATGTGTGCTCGGAGATGAGAATCTACCCGCCTTTGCAACCCAAACGGTAAAACCACCTATAAACATTCAAGTAATGGTTTTAATCAAAAAAAAAATGCAAATAAGAATTTAGAAGTCAAGAGATCTGATAAGACACAGAAAAAGCATCCACATTATTATTCATTTATTGCTAATGTACAAATTTCAAGAATGCTAAAGCAGTTCCCCACGAGAAGTTCTTTTCATTTTCAGTGCTAGATAGGATAAAGAGTAAGGATTCAATTTTAAAGATCGTATAATTAAGATAATACCTCTCTCTGCGGACGCTTGTCATCCAAATCTGATCTATAATTTGGCAGTGGGACTTTACTGAAAACTACAAACTTTCCATACTGCTGGCTGCAATGAAAGTAGACTATTGCTAAGAAAACAGCATAGAAGAAAGATTAGAAAAATGTGTATATCAGAGAACCTTTTAGAATCTTAAATACCTGTGCAAATCCATTCTGGTTGCCAGTGTTGAAAGCTGCCCAAAATCACGCCTGTCTTTTTTCTCCCGTGACAAAACTTCCTGTGAATCTTTGTTGCGCATTAACATGGTGAGCTTCCACCTCCACTCTTCAATATTGTCAAGGGTTGAAGCACCCTGGTGATCACAAATTAACAATAGCAAAATAATGGATATATGACCCATAGTAAATTTCACAAGAGAACATTTCTATCAAGAAGAAAGTTCATATATACACTTCTAGCACTTTTGTAAAGAAATAACTCAGAGAAATGATTCAAAGGTTTATAATAGAAAATATAATGCTGTCTCCAAGAAAGCTCACAGGGAAATCCAGAATGAGTTTATCAAGCAGAAAACTTGAAGCACTGATGAGGCGATAAAATAATATTATACCCCCTCACATAGTCCATTAATACTTAAACAACAAAGAAGAAAAAGAACAAGTGTATCTCCAATTGAAAAACCACTACAGTTCCAGCACAAATAGTCTACCATGATTCCCATGGTAGCACAAATAGTAGGTACCAATAAAACTTTTATTTACATTTACTGGTGCATAATAATATATATAGCAACCAAAATAGGGAAAGGAACCATTCTCTACAGTAACTAATTTCACAAATACACGAAGCAAAAACTATAAAGAAATGTATTATATGTCGAGCCAAGAGTAAATAATTTCAAACAAAGGGAAATAAATGAAAAAAAAAATACTTTATGAAATTTACTGGTGCCATTTTCCATCAACGCTCTCAACTTAGGGATAAAATTAGTTATTTTTTTTTTTAAAAATGATACAATAACTTTCGAGTATTTACATCACCATTTCCTCAGAATTCAAATAAAATCTCAATCATTTCCAACTCCAATCATTTCACTAGCTAAAATCCCACAAACTCAGACGAGAATATCACCACAAAATCAAAGAAAACTTACCAATTGCTTAGAAGATGACTCGGGTTCGCTATCAGACTCCTCCTCCGACGCATACTCGTCGTATGCGAACCTACCATAGCCCAAATTCCGCTGATACAAATACGGCAGAGAAGAAGAAGAAGCAGCACCATTTCTACTACGCCTCAATACAACAGAAGAAGAAGAAGGTCCCGAAGCATAGCAAGTAAAGCAAAACCCCCTAAATCGAATAGGAACAGTGGCATAATTTTGTGGGTACAAAATATGAAAACCCCTGTTCAGTTTTAGTGTGTTTATGTGTGAGAAACTGGTTCGAGACATGGCTCTGAGGTTCAGCTTTAATGAATTGTGAATCAAAATCGAAGAGAAAGGCATGCTATACTGCTACTAACGAATTTGAAGGATTGATATTTGTGTGAGCGAGGGGGACGAAACGTGGAAATATTGATTTTTGTGGTTAGGGTTTATGGGTGAAGGGGAGATATCCAGTAGTGAGCTGCTTGCTGGATGGTAAAAATAGTTTACCATCTTTTAGACATGTTTTCGTAAAAAGATTTTCTCTATTTGTTTTAGTCTTCTTTAAAAAAGAAAAAAAAAGATTGGACGCGATGTGGTTCGATCCAATTTTGAAGAGATCGAATCGAACCGAGTACCAACATAAATATAGAAATGAAACTATTTGTTCCATATTTAACTATAAAACCAAAACAACTAGTTCCGATTCGATTATTTATATTGAAAAAATTATAAAAATAAAGTATGAAATTACTTGTCAAATTAAAAATACGCAAAAATAAAGTATGAAATTACTAATCATTATTGTGATTTAACAATTAAAAAAGTCCTTTAAACAATGCAACAAATAAAAATTCACTCAAAAGTTCAAAATCAACTTTTAGAGTCGAAAAAATGATAAAATATTAAACACGGCATAAACAGTAAAATCTTGACCGAAAATTAATTCTTAAGAAAAATCATATGACAATAGCCTAATTATTTTCAATAATTCTTAAGGATCGTGATTCTTGACGGCCGATCACTTTGAAAACAACAGCAATTTTGTTAAATTTTGATTACCCATTAAAAAAATAAAAGAGTGTAGAAAATGAAATTTTAACGTGAAATAATTTTAAAATCTAGCGTTTAAAGATTTAATACATCGTAGTGTAAATAAAAAGAGAAATTCGCACTAATTCACTGTTGGTTCATATGGCAGCACCAAGAATCAAACTAGAACCGGTCGGTTCTCTATGTATGTTCCCAAAATCAATCCATCCAATAGAGAAACCGAAGCCGAACCGGCCGGTTCTATTTGGATTTGGGAAAAAATGCCCGCCCCTAAATCAAACTAAGATAAAATTGTTATTTTATATAGAAATTATTTTTTTAACCATTAAATTCACAGTTTAATCACAAATAGACCCCAAACGCAGATATTTGAAAGATTTGAAATTTCATGTGCTAAAAATCAAAGGCTTGGAACCCCCACAAATTTAAAAGGTTCGAGACCCCACATGCAATTTACTCCTTTATTTTTCTTTTTGCTTTAGTTTATTTGTTTTAAATCAAACTAAGGAGTAATATGATCATTTACTCAAAATTTAATCTTGCAAATTGACGACTTCCAATCACAGAAGGATATCGGGCACAAACATTGGTAAGGTTTAAAATGCTAGAAATCAAAAGTTCTCGTCACAATCAGCTAATCAAATTATAAATGATTTCAACTCGATAAAGATTTCAAAACAGCTAATTACATTACATACAGACTCGTGTGTTACAAAACAAAGAGCAAGAATAAGAGAAATAGCACTTGTTTGAAGCTGCTTTGCAAAAGGTTGGAAAATCAATTTACAACCGTTGAGCACAAATTTCTAAAAACCGTGTGAGTGCAAGTCAAAATTGGCTGCCAAGTGGGGCTCTTTCAACGGTTGGAATCCTGCTTAAAAGTGAATTTTAATTGAAAACAAACAAACTCTTTATAGAGCAAGTAAAATTATTTTCCATATCCAATAAAACTAAGTAGACGTTCATTATAAGAAAAATATTTTACACATACAATTTAGTCGAGAAATACACACATGATGGCTTACGAAAAGTTTCTTCATAGAAAATTGATGTTAAAGTATTGGATGTGATTTGTTCTAAACTAAAGACAATGAAAACAGAATTGAGATTAGCTTGTTACAAGTCAACTTACAAAATCTAAGGCGACAACAGCGGACCTGCTGTTAGTTTCTACCCAAGGCAAATATATCTACACGAGATCACCATCGAGCCCCAGAAGGATGAATCAACATCATCTGGTCGAAATAACTGAACTATAAAAATCAGACGAGGAGATTAGAGATTTTCTGGGGCAACCCATCAACCTCTTCGTTGTACTCTGCAATCAATTCTTCCTGTCGAACAAAAACCGAAAATTAAAGATCAGAACAACCTAGGAAAAAAAGAGTCCATTATTTTCTCCAAAAACAAACAATTTAAGATGGTAGAGGGCTATGGAGACCATTCCATATCCCTTTTTTCTGCCTTTTGTGGGGAATCTATTTTGATGACGGATATCCATCAAAGAAATATGGTTCTATCTCAAGGTTTTATTGAAAACAAAATGACACGTTTTTCGCATGACAAGTGAATAAAACCATTTCCAACTGCCTGATCACATTCGATAATTAATGAACCAGGAGATGCAAGATCACATTCCAAGTTCTACTGAGCTATGACAACCTTTTATTACTTCAAATACATACTACCCGACAAGCCATGGAAGCGTGGCATGTCCTAAAAATCAACAAAACGTTAAAAAAATGTTGTAGAAACTTCGTGTTGAATTTGTTTTTATCTACTATATGCAATTTCTGATACACGAAAATACTCTTATTTTGGTTCCACCTATTATAAAAAGTACAACAAATAGTCACATTCTCTTTTTCTAAAGATATCACCTCCAAAATTAAAATCTAAGCTAAAAAGAATATTAACCTTATCAAAATAAAACACAAACGTAGAATTTTAGTAGACATGTCTATATCATAATTCTTAAAAAGTTAATTGTCCATGTCTCTGCAACATAGAAGAAAAGCAATAAAAGTACCTCAGCATCTCTTTTTGGTTGAACACCAATGCTTTTAGAAGCACTAATACTAGCACTCTTTAACAAGCTACGTGCACTGTAGTTTGCCTTATTCAATCTATTTCGTTCATTTCCAGTCAATTGCTCGGATCCCTCTGGGCCTGGAGGACTCTGAAGAGTCGTAGTAACAGAAGCTGAAGTTCGCCATTCAAAATCGTTATCTTGATCATTAGCTTCATCTTTGGGTGCAGGGACCCGCTCTCTGAACGTACAGTAGGTAAAATAGTAAAACACATATATCAAACTCGTAAAATATAGTACTCCTTAAACAAGACCAATATTAAAAGAAATATTTTTTATACCTTTGAAAATTATTTTTATTTAATTATTATGAAAGATGACAAACAAAACATGTATAAAACCTCAGACACATTTCTAAATAGTTTTATACCCTCTGTCACAAAACTAAGATATGTTTTTAGGAGCCCACATTTATTGAATATATGAGTTCGTGGTTTTCAAAACAAAATTTAACAAACAAAAAGCCAATATTAACAAGTAATCCTCAAAATGAACTAAAAGAGATGAAAATCAAGAATGCTGTAGAAAAATGTTGGATGACATGGAGCAGGGCCTAAATGCAGCACAAGTAAAATGGAAATATAGAGAGAAATTATATCCCACCTATAATTTCTCTTATATTATAAATGAAACGCCATCTTGATCAATAAAAGGTTTTCAATCTGTTTTGTGAATCCCAAAAATAATTGACTGGAAACTTCAAAAATTAAGCTTGAATCACTGCTATTTATAATTGTTTTGTTTTTGGATGAATTATCTATCTTATTGTCTCCATCAAGGCAATGCAAATGTCCTATATCTAATAGTTAATACCATAAATTGGCATATCAAACAAATAACATAATTGGAGATTGTTGACTAATAGGGAGGTACTTCTCTCTATGTGAAAATGTTAAGCACATGTTTGGTTTTCCAAAAAAAAAAAGTTGATGAAATGTGTAGTTGAAAAGTTGATAAAAGTTGTGAGTCCCAAGAAACGTGTAGTTGAAAATGGGTTTTCAAAAATGAGAATCAAACATGGGCTAAATATTTTTGTTTTAAAACACTGGGCGCATGTTTATTGTGATGGATGGGACAATACTCAATAGTATTAAAAAATATAAACGAGTTAATCTCATTAGTTATCCTCTAAATACTGTTTAGTACTATCTGCCAAACATAGTCATGAAGGTATAGATTATTGTATTATAGATAACTCAAGCCCCCACATAAACCAGTAAGAAAATGACTAGTATCCTTATTCAGTATGTACCTAGGCAATGAAGCATGCTGCCTTTGGAGCGGAGTGTTTCTTTCACCTTTACCATTATGCTCCTCGAGATGGGCAAACTGTCGCTTGAACCGATCAACACCACTGACGGATGTAAAACAACGTACGAGTGTGTCATGATTCTCAATAACAAAATCATAAGAAGCAAACTTCTGTTCTTTTACATAAATCAGTGAGCAAAAGGAAATCGTAAACCAAAAGGACATATTGAAATCAATGACCAACCTTGGGTACATAAAGCCACTAGTCTGATCTCCACCACAGAGATACTCCTGAAGCATCTGAGGGTGATACTCTAAAATCTGTTTCGTAAAGATAAGAAGCATTAAGAATAAATCCAATAAACATTGTAACAGAGGTAGCGAGCAATGCATCGATAGGCATACCTCTCTATAAATCAACTCCCTAACGTCATCTTTTGTCAATTTCCTCCTCTCAAACTCAAACTCGAGCTTCGATATGGGTTGAGTGGAAGGTTCACGGCCCACATTTGACAACCCATTAAAGTAAGGATGACCCAGTGCCTGCAAAAATAAGAATAATAAAAAAAAGAACAACAATAGGATTGCAGTTATCAATCAGATTTCAGAAATTCTCTTTTTAGATAAAATAATCATAAGTAATAAAACAGTTCTTGGCCAGAAGAAATAACCTCTTCGGCAGTTGGTCTATCTTTTGGATCAAATGCAAGCAAATGTTCTAGTAAGCTAAGAGCCAAAGGATCAGCGTTGGGAAATTTCTGTTTGAACGGAACAGGTTGTTTCTTTCGCATGCTGCTTAGATATCTTCTCGCTTTTTCATTTCTGATCTGCCATTTCGGTGACAACAAAATTAAATTATGAAGCAAATACAACAAGAATAAAGAAAGCCTTACCCTTGATTCTTATGAGAAACTAAATGCAATGAATGTAGTTTTTTCTTAGCAACTTGAAGTACTATTAACTTAAGTAATACAAAAGCACCTGCTTAGAGGATACAAATATAAAAACTAGCCAGACAGTAGATTTAAATAACTAACCCTTGAAATAGCTTCAGGTGGAGGAGTGCCAAGCAAATCCGTCATTAAATCTAATTGGTGCACCACATTTTTTCCAGGAAACAATGGTTTTCCAATAAGCATTTCTGCAAATATGCATCCGATGCTCCAAATATCAATGGCAGGAGTATACTGCAAACAATTATTTTGAAAAACATTATACATAGTTTTCAATTACAGAACACAAAATCAAGTTACCTAGAAATAACGAATTTCCTTAAAAGCTATTTTACAGGCACGATAAGATGAAAAATAAAAGAAACATTATATTTAGCATAATTTTAGCTGGCCTACAATGCACCAGTTAAATGGCTAGATTCTTGTTTAGAACTTGTTTTCTCATGCTTAGACAAACATTTTTATTTCGTTGCCAATACCATTTGGTAAGGTTACCTTGTTGATTTTCTCTGCCGGTCTAACATAAAATAGAAAATATAAATCAAGGGTCGTGCAGTCTTTATCATATAGATAAAGTGCAGTAAACAAGCAGTATAAAGGAAAAGAAAGTATTGGAACATATATCAGCTTACTTTAGAGAAAAAAGATCCACATAGCTCTGGAGCACGGTACCACCGAGTTGCAACATAGTCCTTCAGAAAAATTAAGAAAATGAAAGTTAAAGATCAGGAAGTGAAGTAGTTGACATTCAGAAAGGTATAGCTACGAATAAATGTGAAAAGCTTAATAAAAGTCAGACTTACAGTCCAAAAAATAGCTGATGGGGCATCATTAAATGACACACGGGCAAGACCAAAATCGCAAATCTTTAACTTACAATCAGAATTAGCAAGAATATTTTTTGGCTTCAAATCTCGGTGGAACACATTTGCTGTATGTAAATAAAAATAACAACAATATCTCAGATAAGTTCCTCACATATGCATGGAAGGAAGAATGTGAAAGGAGAGGTTTCGTATTGCAGAATGCAATAAACCTGTGTGAATGTATTTTAAGCCGCGAAGGAGCTGATACAGGAAAAATTGATAATGTTCAAGTGTTAAATCATCATTAGCCTTAATCACTTGGTGAAGGTCAGATTCCATCAATTCAAAAACAACGTAGATATCTCTAAATTCTCTACGAGAAGGAGGAAGCATTATATGCTTTATTTCAACAATATCAGGATGACGAAGCAGCCGAAGAAGCTTGATTTCTCTAAGAATTCGTGTAGCATCAGAGACATGTTCAAAAACATCATTGATCTTCTTGATTGCAACCTTTTCTCCAGTGTGGGTATCAACTGCAGAACCCACAACACCATAACTACCTTTCCCTATAACTTCTAGAACCTGATATCTACTCGCTTCCCCATACTCTGTGAAGAATTCTGCTTCCTGTGCATTCTGTTAAATTAGTACCCAATTAGAATTTGTTGAGTGCAGCTTAACCATTTGCGTGAATGTATACAGCAGAAGAATAATTTTCCTCATTAAGATAATGAGGCACTGTTCATTTCTTCCCGTTTATAAGAGAGAGTAGATTCTATTTTTTTCTGCAGTTTTTTTCGCTAAGTAGATAATAGAAAGGTTGATTTTTTGCCATATATTTATGTTCAATTACAATCCGTGAACCAAAAAAAAAAAAAAACTTAATGCATCTCATGTCCAAACTCTTATAAAACAAATATAGATTGTCAACCAGTCGCCACTTATTCAGCATATTAATAAGATATCAGTCAAGCACAGCAATCACAAGGACACATTTACTATTAACTAGAAATGGGGATAAGTTCTTCCACAAATAATTATCCTCGTCTGCTCAAAAGGTCCAATTATCAACAAAAGAATTTAACTAAAATCACAATGATTCAAGGTACAAAATATTCAAGAGGATATAATTTCGTCTAGACTACTAAAAAACAAAAGTGCAGAAAAACCATAGAACTCCCTAACTCTGGAATCACATTGTGCAAACAGTTTAACATCTAGGAGAAACAAGAATTAAAATATAAACTAAACTAAACTCGGGCCAATAACCGCCATCGAACTCCAAGAGAAGTACACGTAGATCTATGCCAATGCCCACGGAAAGAAAAATTAAAATGGCAACAAGAATAAAGCAAAAGGGCTCGGAAAAAACAATAATGGTAATAATAAAACGAACCCTTCTGTGTGGATCCATGGAGGAAGATGAATTCGAAACAAGAAAATAAACGCGTTTAGGGACTCTGATAACTTTAAGTCCAGAAAAAACAAAATCTTCCACAATTCTACGGCCCTCTTCTTCTTTTTCTTGAAAACTTTTCACAACTTCATTTTGGTTATTCGCATTACTTCTACTCTTTCTTTATGGCCCCTTCTTTTTCTCTCAACTGTCGATTCGATTCTTGATTCTATTCCACAAACTCTATTCTTTTCTCTCTCCTAAAATTTCTCTGCCTATCTGTATCTCGGAGCGGGGCGGGGCGGCTTTGGAGGGTGTGACCTTCTTGGGCAAATGTTATGTTTGGCTCTGGCTGGCCTGGTTCTTTGCTATTTCAGTCAAGGGAAAATTATAGGTGAATCCCTCATCTATTAGAAATGTAGCTAATAAGTCTCTAACGTCCTATTTGTAGTAAATAGGCTTTAACGTTTCACTTTTCTAGGAAGTAGGTCGTCAACAACGAAAACTATATGTTTAGGTGTTAAATATATACGAATCTCTAATCCACTAGAAACGTAGTCAGTAGGTCTTCAAAAGACAAACACTATTTATTTAGATGTTAAATGAGTTGTAATTTTTATCTTTCTATTTGTTATAAGTAGGTTCTTGGTGTTTCACCTTAGCATGCAAGCTATTCATGTTGACATATGACGTTTGATAAAGAGAATAACGTTACTTGTACATAAAAAATTACATAATGATTTATACAATAAATGTGTCAAAAAGATAGTGAGAAAGTTTTTTTTTAAAATATTCGATTAAACAAATTTTGATCCTATCATATCTCACTACATTATATTTACGTAAATCATTATATAAATCTATTATGTACACGTAGTACAACAATTGATAAAATATTGGTAAATGATAAGTGTGTTTTTGCACACGTATTTAATACTTAAATATTGATTA
>CADEPD010114043.1:0-13384 GCA_902829195.1 Fraxinus dipetala
AAAATATATTTTGAAATTAAAAAAAAAAGAGAGCTAAAATGGCAACACGTGTCAAGGATTTGTTTGGGCATACCCTGTTACTAAGCATAAAATAATTTTAACTAAAAGCGTTGTAACATCTTAAAAATCGTTAGTTCTAGAAGAACGACTCGAAATTCGTTTTCAACTTCCAGTTTCGATCCTTCTCCATAAGCCCCAATTTATCGAATTCTTCTTCCTAATTTCACATATGTAATGAAGTGTAAATCGGTGGCTTGCATATGGTCCACCTCGCCGCCGGTTCACAGAGTCACCGCCGCCGCCGTACTTGATCAGCCGCCGACACTCTACACCGGCGGATCAGATGGCTCCGTCATCTGGTGGAACCTTATTTCCTCCCATGATAAACAGGTAAACTAAATTAAAATTTATAAAGAATTCAAGCTTTTTTCATTGAAACTAGCGTAAATAGATAAATATATTGAATGCTGTATACTTGATTCAGCTTTTTAGTTATGTAAGTTGGTATCTGCACAATATGCCCCGTGCACATATATTGAATGCTGTATACTTAATTCATTGTACATTGCGCGTTTAATAGTGTCAACATTAGTTAACTAGATGAGGTTTGCAATTATATTTTTTTTGGGTCCAATTTCGTTTTCTGGAGGTTCGTGTTGTCCGCATGGAGTCACGGACATTTGATTAATTAATCTTTTACTGATCAGGAAATAAAACCAATTTCTATGTTGTGCGGTCATGCTGCTCCCATAGCTGATCTAGGGGTCTGCTTTCCTGCTGCAAGTGCAGGAAATGGAAAGTTAGATTACCACCCGAGTAATGTGCTATCAAACTCTAACTCAGTTGACTATGGTGCATTAATTAGTGCATGCACTGATGGTGTATTGTGCGTTTGGAGCAGAGCCATGGGACACTGTAGACGTAGAAGAAAACTGCCTCCTTGGGTGGGTAGTCCTTCCATGCTCCAACCATTGCCTGAAAATGGTAGATATGTATGTATAGCCTGCTGTTTTGGTGACTCTGAATATCCTGTTGGAGAGTCTGAGACTTTGGTGGACAAGGAATCGCAACAGGGAAGACTATCTAAGTATACAGTTCTAATTGTGGACTCATACACTCTAACAATTGTCCAGACAGTTTTTCATGGGAATTTGTCTATTGGACCTTTGAAGTCTATGACAATAGTTGTGCCCATTGGAGAGATGGAAAAATGGTCAGTGATGATGATTGATTCATTTGGTAAGGTACAATATCTACCTATAATGAAGAAATTTGACTCGAATGGGGACAACTTGTCTGGCACACCAGAAGATTTGGCTCATTTGGAATTGATGGATTGTGTAGATGGGTCAAAAGAAAAGGGACCCATAGTGACATTTGCAAAACGTGGGCGGGTGATAGCACTTGTATATAGAACATATTGCACGTTCAAGCTGGTGGATGATGGTACAATTTTTGGCGAGATTTCTTTTTTAGATGACCAACTTTGTCTTGAAGACAAGTTGCATGTAACGGGTGGTATGTTTCTAGGAGATGATGAAGCCAATATGAGAGTTAAGTCTTGGAATTCCAATTATGATTTTATGGAGGAATTTGCTGCGTGGAATGACAGAGGTTCAGCTGTTATATACAGGATATCATACTCATGTAATATGTTCATGTTTGAGCGTCGAGCTGCCATCCCTGCCGCATTGTATCCTCCCGATTTGAGATTATCCAATTTATTTATTCCTTTCAAGAAGTATCTGCTGCGCATTGAATCAATTTGCCTTTCCAGTGACGAACCTTCACTCTGGAAACCTCGTGTTACTGTCTGGCAATTGCCTCAGCATCATGGTGATTATGGGAAGCTCTGTCCGAAGTGTGAAAAGCTTGGTGAAGGCAGTTTATTTGACGTGTGGGATATGAGTTCCAGTTCATGTGAAATTAAGTGTCCAAACATCAATGCTGGCCAAAACGAAATAAGTGTGAATGATGACATGACCACCTTACGAAGTTCTCTTTCTTCAAGCGACGCAGAGAAAGCATGCACAAGCAATTGGAGATATGGTACTCACCAAGAAGGACATCCAGTATCATCTTCAATGGTCATATCTGATTCCTACCTTGCACCATGTGCCATTGTGTATGGCTTCTTCAATGGTGATATTGAAGTGGTACGTTTCAATATGTTTTTCACGAGATTGGATTCAAATGGTGAAAGTCAGGAAGCAGATGCATGTGCGCCCAAACAATCTCTCTCAGGGCACACAGGAGCAGTACTATGTTTAGCATCTCATCCTATGATGAGTAGATCTGGGGGATGCAGCCTGAATCATGTTCTATTGTCAGGAAGCATTGACTGCACAGTTCGTGTATGGGATCTTGACACTTGTAATCCTATTATGGTAATGCATCAACATGTAGCTCCAGTACGCCAAATAATTCTTCCCCCAAATCGAACGGCACGCCCATGGAGTGACTGCTTTCTCACTGTTGGCGATGACTCGTCTGTTACCCTTGCTTCTCTTGAGACTTTGCGGGTTGAGAGAATGTTTCCTGGACACCCGTCCTATCCTGCAAAAGTCATGTGGGATGGCATAAGAGGATATGTGGCCTGTTTCTGCCCTAAGTCTTTAGAAACATCAGATTCACTTGACATGCTATACATTTGGGATGTAAAGACCGGTGCTAGGGAGCGAGTGCTTCGTGGAGCTGCTGCTCATTCTATGTTTGATCATTTCTGTATGGTTATCAACAAAAATGAACCTTCTGGCATTGTGATGAATGTAAATACTTCAGCTTCCTCTTTACATTTTCCAATAACTGAGGAAACAAAGTTTTCAGATTCTTATTCAAAATATTCCGGGCATGCAAGTTCTTCACAAAACATCTCCCCCGTTACTACAAGCAGAATTGGACCCACTACATCAGCAGCATCTAATGCTAGAAAAGGAACTGCTGCAAAATCAGTTCAACCCACGTTGTCAGTCTTCCAAAGTGCCAAGCACCTAATTAAAAGCTCTTGCCCTTTTCCCGGCATTGCCACTTTGTGTTTTGATCTCACTTCTTTGATGTCTCTTTGTTCAAAGCCTGAGTTGTTCAAAGGTGGCTGTAATATTGGAGAGAAAAATCATGTGAAAGAAGCTGGAACTGATGCACCCAAAGATGATGCTCATATGAGAGATAGTGCTCCTTTGAAGGAACTGGGATATGAGGCGCACAACACCTATAATGTGAATCGGCAAAGTATTTCTGTTTTAGATCGGACTTCGGTTCCTACAATAGAACATCGTGAGTGGGTTCGCTTGCTTGAGGAAGGCCTACTCCAATTTAGCTTGTCATTTTTGCACTTGTGGAATGTGGATCATGAGCTTGACAACTTGTTAGTTACTGAAATGAGGCTAAAGAGACCAGATTCTTTTATTGTAGCTTCTGGGTTGATCGGAGACAGGGGATCTCTGACACTGACATTTCCAGGTTCGACGTCGACTCTTGAGGTACTTTGATCAATTTATTGAGTTTGGCGTTGTTCTTGATTTTTCCAATTTGTATCTAAACATAATATATTATTATCACAGCTATGGAAATCATCACCAGTGTACTCTGCAATGAGATCATTAACTATGGTATCCCTTGCCCAGCACTTGATTAGCTTATCCCACTCCTGTTCATCAGCCAGCAGGTATGATAGTTTTGAACTTTATGAAATTGTATTGAAGATGTTACAGTTCAATTTGAACTTATTTCCTGTATTGTTCTTATGTTTGAGGTAAATTTGGAATTAGCTGCACAGGTGAATGTATTGAGTAGCTGAGTTTTTTTTTTTGCTCAAAAGTTGTCTGGTGGCTTATTATAGGGTCTACACAATTTCTTAGGGTTCACATTCACCTTCATAAGGATTGTTTCACACCTTAAAAAAGATCTTTCATAATGAGTTTATTAATATGCTCGATTCAAAAATACGTTTGAGGCACATGAATACAAGCAAGGTTCTTGCACCTTTTACTTCCAAACTTTAATCCATTTTCATCTAGTAATTGGGCTATTTATGTAATGCCTCTTATCTACAGTGCTTTAGCTGCATTTTATACGAGGAAATTTGCAGAGAAGATCCCAGATATAAAGCCCCCTTTGCTTCAGGTAACACATCATGTCTTTGATTTTGGTTATTCTCTATTTCTCATCTTGTTGATGATCAGCTTTAGTTGGTTCTAACCATTATTTTCCTGTGAAATCAATAAATTCTGGAAGAATTTGATCAGTGTATTACTGAAATGTCTTGAGATTTACTTTAATCCACCGTTGGTTGTTGTCATGATTAGAGAAAGGAAAAGAAAAAATCTTCCTTCTGTATACAATGCCTACATGTGTACTAAATAAATATTTTCTTTATCATTATACGTATTAGCCTCTTCTTGGGAAGAATTTATAAATAGATAGAAATGAGAGGTGGATAAGTGGATAGTACTTGTATGTCCATTGAAATGTATGTTTGAAAATGAAGTTCGACCATTTATAAATGATTTATAAATTCTGCCAAACAGAATACTCAACAAGGTAGTAATTCTGTTTTCTTAATAAAGTTTCCACTAAGCTGTTCTTTCTTTGGGGCCCCCCACAAACAGACACCAATATATGAAACACAAAAAGAGAAAAAAATCAATAAAAGCTTGTTGTGTACTGTATAAAATGCTTTGAATCCAAACGATGCAATATGTAAAATCTTCTTGAGCAAAATTCACTCTTTAGAGAGTTTCTTACATCATCCGGCATTGGGTTGTCTAGTTTATGTATTCATTACAGTTTTTTTTTATCATTCAGCTACTGTGTACGTTGCATCATGTTGGAATTTACACTTGATGGCTGATATCATTGATAGAGAATCTGTGGATAGATATGGAAAGAATAATTCATGCCTGCTTATTAATGTTTTTTTTCACTATTTTTTTATTTGATGACCCCCACCACCCCCTTTCTTTCAATAGCTTCTAGTAAGCTTTTGGCAAGATGAGTTCGAACATGTGAAAATGGCTGCACGATCTCTATTTCACTGTGCTGCTTCCCGGGCGATTCCACTTCCGCTGTGCTGTTCGAAAATCACTAAGCACGCAAACTTTGTCAGTTGTACCATTGGAATAACAGAGAGTGAACATAAAGATCCAACCACTGTATCTTTGATATCTGATGGGAAAATAGAAACTCAAGGGGAGTTTCAGGCAGAAGAATATGAAATAACTTCATGGATAGAATCATATGAAATGCTAGACTGGATTTCTTGCGTAAGGGGAACAAGTCAAGATGCAATGGCTTCCCAGATAATTGTTGCTGCTGCATTGGCTGTCTGGTACTCTAGCCTTGTGAAACCAAGGCTTGCCCTTGTGGTTGTTCATCCATTGATGAAATTGGTCATGGCCACGAATGAAAAATATAGTTGCATTGCAGCAGAGATTCTGGCTGAAGGCATGGAGAGTACATGGAAAGCATGTATCGGTTCTGAAATATCTCGCCTTATTGGTGATATATTCTTTCAAGTAGAGTGTGTTAGTGGTGCATCTGCACAAAATTCAGCTGCATCTCTTAACGTTAGGGAGACTTTGGTTGGGATTCTTCTTCCTAGTTTAGCAATGGCTGACATACCTGGATTTCTTCATGTGATAGAAAGCCAAATCTGGTCGACTGCATCTGATTCACCTGTTCACGTGGTTTCTCTCATGACTTTGATAAGGGTCGTCCGTGGTTCTCCTAGAAGCTTAGCTCCATACCTTGATAAGGTTTGTAGAAACAAATATTTGATCACCCACATGATTAGATTTATTATCAGTCTCTCACCAAGTTCTCTTACTGTGCACCGCTTTTTCATTTATCTGGTTTAATAGTCCTTGATCTCTGGTATCTCACCTTGTAAAAAGGATGTACAATATTACTGATGAATTTGAATTACAATACTTTAGTCTGCTTGAAATTGAAGTTATATCAATTTTTTATATTTCTAACACCTAGACAGGTTTGCAGGTGGTAACTTTCATTTTACAGACTATGGATCCCGGAAATCTAATCATGCGCAAAACTTGCGTTCTGACTTCCATGGCCACATTGAAGGAAGTTGCGCGTATGTTCCCTATGGTAGCTCTAAATGATACATCTACCCGGTTGGCTGTTGGGGATGCAATTGGAGATATCAATCATTCCAGTATTCCGGTGTATGACATGCAAAGGTAATAATAATGTTATTATTTTTATTTGTTTTATTTTTACTTGAAGAGGCCTGGGCCTTATATATGTTTATGTCATATTTATGGATTCACAATGTCTGGAGTAGAATTATGGACTGGAGATATAGGCGTTCAGGTTTGTCGATTTGCACATATATTGTTACATTCTACCCTTCCGATATGCATGGAATTTCACCAATATGGACATGCAGATTACCCATCATAAACATAAGGGCGGTGGTATGACCAATTGCAATGATTATCGTACAACAGCCTATTTTGTGTGTTTGTATGTATGTGTGTGTTATGTATAGGCCCCAGATCAAAATAAAAAATAAAAAAACTGCTCTGGATTCCCCTTTCTTCTTTATGCTTACAGTGCTTACTTACCTTCTTGAGCTCTATATAGCATTTTGTGTGCTTATTTCTGTAGTATGTAGTTGTTATGTTGTTTAATGGTCTTCAAAGGCCTGACCATGATGACGTATATGTTAGCAAGGATGTATGTCACAATGTTTTTTTTAGACATGGAGATGTGATTTTCACCCAGTTTCTCAATTTGAACTTGTTGTCACTTGCAACTTTTATGTAGCGTGAGCAAGATAAAGATCTTGGATGCAAGTGGACCTCCGGGACTTCCAAGTTTGCTTGGAGGGGCCTTGGAAATGGCTGTAACAACAACAATAACAGCTCTAAGCTTTTCACCGGATGGAGAGGTACCTCTGATCTGTATACTATGAACTCTTTTTTCATTCACTCACTTGTCTCTAATTGTTGGAGACATGCATACCTGTCCTGGCTCCAACCAGGACTTGTACGACTGCGATACTCCAATTTAAAGATCCTACCAAATAGATATGATGCGGAGTACCACAATTAAGCAACCAACACATACTTCAAGAGTCGTTTTTAATTCAAAAAGAGCACTATAAAACTCGTTCCTGGTACATGCTGTCTAGGAAGTTCTAGCATTCTCTCTTTTATAAGTTCGATGGATTTGTTTTGCTATTTGAATTTGCCTATAAGTAGATGTGCTTTTCAAGCATTATTGTCTTGTTCTCTAGTGAGATGAACAAAACATAGAACAGATTTATTAATTCAGTATGGAATCTAAATTTATGGAATTGTAAGCATGTCTCACATATTGCACCATATGTTGCAAGGAGATTCTAGTATGTAATGTTTAGTATTGTTGTAAGAATATGATATTTGCACGCATCATCTTAAGTCAGCTTTAGTTTTGCACCCATATCATTGATAAATGATGGCACCTCCACAGCAAGCATATTCTGTACACAGACATAGGTCAGTAGTTTGTTTTAGTTCTTACTTCATGTCTAAAATCGATTGTTTCCTTCAATGCTCAAATATTTTTCCAACACATTCCCACACACCAGCTTTATATCATTTTTTGTTTTCCTTTTCTTTTCTAAACGTCCTAATAGAAAGGGATTAAATATTTTGTATGTTCGAAAAAGTATCTGAAATTAAAATTCATAATCCTACTTTATTCTAGAACTTGGCCAGTAAAATTGTGTATCTATCAGTAAACTCATTCAGTTTATTTTCCCTTCCTCGAACATTTTCTGCTTCCGTTGCTTGTAGAGACATTTGTGTCTCTGCCCTTGATATCTCCAAGCTGATGATTATCCTTTTCAGAGATCTTTGTTTACTCATTTTCTATTATCCTTTAGAGTAATTTACACTGACCTTGTTAGGTGGATCTTATGGCTCACGAGCTATCGTACCGATTAAACCTGTTATGGGATTTTAATTCTGTTTCTTCACATTATAATTCTCACTTGTGTGACACCTTGTGCAATATGGGTATTAAACTTCTGAAATGATTCGAGTACTTTTGGTTAAGCCTAGAGAAAAGTATTTTTTTGTCAAAATACGGTTAGGCTTTCTCACAAATTTTTTTAATGTCTAGTTAGGGGTACTTTTAGTTCAAAGACTTGCTATTCTAAAAGTAAGCCTATACTTACTTTCCAGAAAAAGACATGCTTGAAGTCAATTTCTTTTTGGTTCAGAAAGCTCTATTTTTAAGGATTTAAAGTTGATCTTTAGAAATTCTTTAAGGATCGGCTCTCTGGCTCTTGCAGGGGCTAGTTGCATTTTCTGAGAATGGCTTGATGATCAGATGGTGGTCATTGGGATCTGTTTGGTGGGAGAAACTTAGCCGAAATCTTGTGCCTGTCCAGTGCACAAAACTGATCTTCATCCCCCCATGGGAGGGATTTTCACCTAATTCTACTAGATCCAGCATAATGGCGAGTGCATTGGGTAATGATCGACAAGCCAATTCACCGGTAATACTTTATATGGTTTTGGCTTCATTTTTGTATGTGTTGATCCATACGTATTCATGCATCCTCTAGGTTAGGAAAATATTTTTTCTGATGGACTACTTCAGGAGAGGAAAAATCAAACCAAAATAAATGTATAAATGAATGAGCATGAATATGTATGCATGTATGTATGAATAATGCAATTCGTGATGCATGAGCATTTGATAGATTGTTTCAATTTTGTCAAGTTCTAGGATTCACATTAACGTGTAAATATTTAGTTTTTATCAGTGATTTCCACTGATTTAAGAACTCATCAGTTTTTTCTGAACTAGAATTCTTCCAAGGCCTAACAGTACACTTTCAAGGCTTATATATTTAATGTCCCTCATATTTTTCTGACTTCTTTTTATAGTTGGCATTGATATTTTAGTACATTTGTGTAAGCTAGAAAAGTTTACTTATAGGTAAATAAGTAATTTAAAAAGATAAATTGTTTTTATTTCGGTTGAAGGGAAATATGTAATACTTATTTTGAGAGAGAAATAAGAGGTAATTAAAAAGTAAGAGAAAGTAATGGACCCAAACATGTTTGAAGATAAAAGGTTACATGAAAGTAACTTTTACTATTTTAAGCTTAGCGAAAAATGCTCTTTATCAAGTTCTCTCATTAGCCTAGTTCAATTTTACTTTGATCTATTTTTCTGTTTAGTCATTCCTTCATTGGCATGGCACGTGAAAGTCTTTTTCCATCCTGAAGACAAACTGTACATATTCATCATTTTATTATGTTGCAGGGGAATGGCCACGATTCGAGTGAAATGGACAGATTGATACTCTTGATTCATAATCTTGATTTGTCCTATAGGCTCGAGTGGGTTGGTGAAAGAAGAGTAAAGCTCACACAGCATGGCCATGAGTTGGGAACCTTCCAGCTATAGTTATGGATTTTTCCACTTTGTTAGAAGGAATGTAACGGATGCAGTGACATAATTCGAGATGGCAACAGATGATTCGATGGAAAAGTTGACCGTGTTTAAAGCAGTCTAACGATAGAATGTCATATGACATTATGTTAAGGATTATGATATTGTAGCATGATTGTTATAAGATTTTGGATTTCTTATTCAGGTGAACTTCTTTAGGACAAACATTTTTGTTCGGCCATTCCAGTTAGCTGTTATCATTATGAAATATTTTTGTGTGAGATTTGATGTTCAAATATATTTAGAATTGTACTCTTGTACTTGCACGCATACAGCAAAAAGAATTGCAGCCATAGTCTCCTAAAGCATGGAATCAATTGCAAATTGAATGCTCAACCTTTCCTTTTTACATTTAAATCCTCCACTGTCAAATTTCATCGTAAACTATTTATTTGGATCGTTTATGTTCACCTCAAAAAATGCGACAACAGAATTCTAGCCACCTCCCTCCGCATAGATGTCACCCGCACACTTATCCTCCGTCGAAGAAAAGGTCCGTCCGACAACCGTTTGTACTTCGACGATCAAGTCAACGATCAGAGATAAATGAGGAATGCAAGAGATGAGAGAATAAGTTTGGCTAGGGTTAGAAAAACACACCATGTAGAAATGAATTCATATATATTTATAGAAAGTGGTAAAGTGGAAATGAGCCAAGTGGGTTTAGTGAAATGGGTCCAAGTTCATGCTCAATCCAAGGTTGCCGGGTTGTTTAGTTAATAGGCTCAATCCAATTAAATAATCAATGTCGAGTCGGCCAATGTGGAACATCCTCCGTCACGAGCATACCACGTAATTTATAGATATAATAGTTTCCATTCAACGTAAGAGTTAAATTGAGTAAAATAATTCCTTGCCCCCCAAAAAAAGGGAAAGACATCTTCACGTTCACCATCCTTTCCTGTTCATGAATTCTTTTCAGACAAGAATAACTAGCACAAAGTTAATAAACGTTAGGATTGAGTGCTTTAGAGAGGAAAACAAAAGCATTGAATCATTCCCAAAGGGAACTTCCGCAAAACCAATGCTAGTCTTTGGAGGTAGTTAAGTTTCCCACCCCAGCACCTGCGGCTTTTAACCGAAGGCAAAAATTCTCTCTGCAACAGGAGGTGGGTGTGTTGAACTACAAGCGAGAGAAGTGAAAAAATAAATCTATGTAAACAATCTTAAATTATATTGTGATTCATTATCAGTACAATGTCATACATTTGGACTATCAATTGCATCTTTTAGGAGAACTGTAAGAACTAAGCAATTGAATTTCCACAAGCAGTAATATATACAATCCTTACATTTTGAGTTCAAACAACTGCCTAATACTTCCTCGTAAGGAGAACCACCGTATGTGCTGCAATACTCCTATTTTCCCCAAGGCTGTCAACTTTCTCATGAGTTTTCGCTTTCAGATTTACGACTGAAGGGTCTGCACCAAGTAACTCGCACGCCTCCTTGTGTGGGCTTACTTTAGGTCTTTGCAGAATCAAAGTGGCATCTAACTTTCCAAGCTCATAACCTGCCTCGTGCATCAGCCGGACCTAACATGAAGTTATGAGAAAGTTAGATCGTAAAAGAGCACCCATCCAAAAATCACGTGGTTAATATAATCTCAATGCTCCTACATGTAAACCGTTCAAAAGAAAAATCAGAAAATAACAATTACTTGATAATACAGGTTGCTACGAGCTTGTAAGAATAATTGAGAAAATATCAACAAAATTGGACAGATTCTTTTGATTTCTCTTGACAAGGTGTGTGTGTGTGTGTCAGTGAAGGTTACTGCATCTGCATGCTTTCTTGAACCCCATTTGTCACAGGGGCTCTTTTCAATAAATTGCATTTGTAATTTCCAATGAATTCTTCTACAGATTTCTGAAAGTCTTGATCCATCCAACCTCGTGTGTGACTGCAATGAGTATTAACAAGGTCTATCCACCGGTACTACATCTAAGAATCAGATAATTTCAGAGAGCAAATTATGCATCGATGAGGCAAAAAAATTGTGAATGACAAATAAAGAAATCCATGAGACCTCCAATTTACATATAGCTTAAGGTGCCAGGTCTTGAAATACAACATACTAACAAATTTGTTGTAAAAGAGTGAAAACTCAGCACAACAAGCAAACCAGTAAAAAAATATAACTAACAGTGTCAAAAACACCACACACTATAATAAAGAAATAAGAAAGAAAAACTAGAGAAGAGTGCACAGCTTAATGAATACGGACTACGCCGCGCCTTTCCATTTAGGATCATCATCTGGAAAGATCTGCCCTATATCTGGGAGTCCCAGTGCTCCAATATAGCATCAACCACACAATGTATCAATATATCACCTAGAAACACAAGATTATATCAACCTCAATAATAATTACTTGACAATAATTTTCAAAAAAATGCACATTACTCTGCTGTTTATCGACTCTTAATAGAAGTGATAAACTTTGTTGTTTAATAACAATTGTGTTTGTTCTATGCAATCTCCGCATTTACCAATTCCCGATAAGGGCTAACATGCATTACAAAAACATGAGAGTAAACTGAACCTCTCAAGAAAAGCAACAGAAGTTTTATCAATGTTTTTAATACAGTGTCCCAAACTAAATCCTATTTTTTTGAAGTTATATCTCATGATATTTCCACTATTTGTAAAAAATATTATAGAAAATCTATGCTTTGAAAAGTAAATTAACTAGGACAATACAAATTAATCAATCAAACAAGATACAAACTCATGTTTTCGAGCTCTCAATGTCTTTAATTTTAAATCCTCATATAAATGGACTGTGGAAGAATGTGAAGAAAAGACTCCTATAATATAGCTTGTAATTCAATTACTAGCTTTCTTATTGGTCCCGTCGACTCCGTGGTCAATTTTGGTTTAAATGTCCCGCAACGTCAGATTCCAGAAAAATTAAATAAAGTATTAAGATCAGATAAATCGAACAAGTATTACTTAACTCTAATATTTAATAAACCAACTAACATATCGAAAACTTAAGGGGAAACGTTGTATGGATGATGAGTCACAAATAAACTTAAAATAAACCAAATTATTCTAAAACTTAAAAACAAAATAAATAAAAAGGAAAAAAAAAGTTTGGATTGCCTCCCAAGAGCGTTTCTTTAATATCATTAGCTTGACTTTGTGTTTGATCATGGTGGCTCGAACCAAGTTATGTCATCATTGCATTTTGTGCAATTCTCATTTATGCATCTTTTTTTGCTCTCTATATTTTGATATTTTCATTTTCATTTCTACCAAAAAATCCACCAAAGTTTGATTTTCTATTCTGATAGCTTCGTTGATCAGGTGGCTCTTCTTCATCAATTCTAAAGCAATAATTTTTGTCGGAAGGTTTCTCAAATGAGGTATAAAGATTAAATATCTCTTGCTCTTCATCCACCATCAATATTAGCTGACCCTTCTCTATGTCAATTGGAGTTCGACCCGTTGCTAAGAATGACCGCCCAAATATAATTGGAACATCTCGATCGTTTGGTATGTCCAGCACAATGCAGTCCACTAGAAATATTAAATTTTCCACTTTTATGAGCACATCCTCAACTTTGCCACATTACTTTGAAAGTGTTGTATCAGCTAGTTGTAGCATTATTGATATTGATTTGACTTCACCCAATCCTAATTTCCTGTAAACAGAATATGACATTAAATTTATACTAGCACCTGTGTCACACAATGTATTAATAGCACAAAAATTTTCAATTGAAATAGACAAAGTAAAACTCTCTGAATCTTTCAACTTGGGAGACAATTTGTATTGCACTCTTGCACTACTTTTCTCCGTTAATGTCACAATTTCAAACTCCGGAAGCTTTCTTTTCTTTGTCAACATCTCTTTCAAAAATTTTATGTAGTTTGAAATTTATAATATCGCATCAATCAACGGAAT
>CADEPD010114135.1:0-10605 GCA_902829195.1 Fraxinus dipetala
AATGTCTTGATTATGTTGTTTCTTTGCAGTATATCTTTTCCAATTCTCCAACCACTTGGGTTCATCCTTTATGGCTATGGCATAGCATTGACCAGAAGGACCAGAAGCAACATATCTTCTATTGGTACATGGACAACTGTTTGGACCAATGAACTTACTTGCATTGTTCGTTTTAAAGGGTTAAGATATGGCATTAAGCCCGTCCAAGAGGCAAATCAATATATCTAGTGATAATGTGAGCTCGAGTTGTGCATGCAAGTAGATTCGACAATGGAGGGCAAGTCAGGGCCTAAGTCTCACTGCCTCTGTTGTGACTACGACTTACAACTGGCCAAAGGACCGGCAAATGGGAAACAGAAGAAACCTTGATGGTTGAATTCTTGCAAATTTCAGTATAATCGAAATGACATTTATGCGGAGACTGTCCACTTTGTACACTTTAAACATCATAAAAAGGAAGCATATTTGTTAATTCAAACCATACAAGAATAGATCGGTGGGATCTCTCTCTAATTGCTTAAAGCAAGATTCTCCAGTTCTGGAACTAGATTAGTTGTACCTATTCAACCTAGTTCAGATTTCAACTGTTTCAATGAACCCCTCAAACCAGTGCAAGTTGTAACAAAGTCAACTGAAGAGCTTTTTAGATTTCCTAGCTCTAAATCTGTTCAAAAGTAATGCTGGAAATCTTCTCCAAAGCAACCTTAATTGCAGAAACTTCTTGGGGGTGGATAAAGGCATGCCCCCAGCTCATCAACTTGCACTCCGATTCGCTGAGAGAGCATCAAAAGTTTTTCTAACAAATCTGTCTGAGATAGATTAACCATCTACACTCTCCTGCTTAAGCAAGCCTGTAATTGAGTGAATCAGTTCCTTAATAAATGCGACTGTTTCAAACACAACGCTCGTAGTTAAATTAGCAATCTTCATCTCTTGAAGTGACAGGTCATTGCCCAGATCTTCATCACATGAATCATTATCGTTGTCTGTTTTATCTTCTGCTTTGATGTCTTAACTTATCAGAAGCTTCATCTGCTAGGGCAAAGGAAACTGGTTTCAGTTTATCTCACGAAGAACGTCCTTAATGGAAACTGCAACTTGGGTCATTGCTCATCCCATTGCCATTACATTAGTAGGAGTAGTCTTCTTTAGGGCTGAACATACATTCCAGACCGTGCCCACTAGTTGTGGAATTGAGAGTTTTTGAGCTTTATCATAGGATCCTACACAATCATTTAGGAGAAGGAATAAGTTGATTTTGAGGAATGCACAATGTAATGTTTACTCTGGCAATCATGCTACTGATTTGGAAAACTATTTTCCAAATCAATGGCCAGGATCTTGACACCACACACATTGTGAAACTAGTTGTAAAATTCATTGTACAAGAAGCTTAATTCTTACTCGGGATATGAAAATAGATGACATTGCTTATGATGTGCGAAATGAATGATCTTGTGGAATTGAAGAAGCACGCGTGTCCAAGAAAAGCTTGGTTTTTCTACCCCGACAGATGTGCAGCTTTTTAAACTGGAAAATTACTTACAGACACACTACACAGGAACAGGATTTCTTTCCAGAATTCAGGCTATTAGTCTATTATAACATTTTTTGGCATAAGAAGACCTCGAGTATTTGCCGATTGTGAGAATATTGGCAATATAATAAAGAAATCTTCAACTAGTAATACAAGCAGAGTACAGCAAACTGACCATGATATCCTAGTAAATTTGGGATCTGAGACAAGTATAATATTTTCAACATTCTGTCAATTTTTTTGCAGTGGAGACTTGACAATCTAACTTACAATCATAGCCATATAAAAGCAGGAAGTTATCCAAATTCAGTCTACGGATACACGAATATTAATATTTTCATGAAGAAGAGATTATATTTTACTGACACATTTGTGTAAGAAGCGTGTCATGGTCATGGATGCACACAATATGTCATGCATGATCATAAATACATGCAGAGAGAGAGAGAGAACGCCATATGAAGAGACTGCCTCTTTCAACAACGTGAAACTGCTGTCAACAACTTGTTTAATGGACGCATGAATGCAGGAAGAGAGGGTTGGTCCTGCTCTTACAGAACTTCCATGGGATAGTAAAAGGAACCCCTGCAGCATATTGAAGTATGCAGTCGTGTTTTCTTCAAGCACTTTAGCTTCTGGGGTTTCTCCAGTGTAAGGCATTCTAACTGCATTAGAGATCAAAGACAAAATAAATCACCTGATATGAGGCTACGTGCAAGTAGGAAATAATATTTCCCACATATATCCCTTATTACGAGAGAGAGTAAAGAAATAACAGAGCCATCTCGTGTCAACTTCATAGAATGCTATTTTTAGCTTGCTTAGCTTGCTTACTGGACATCTACAGCTTCGAGGAGGTACTGAACCACCAAGACATCCACACGAGGCAAAAAGAACGAATTCAAAAACACAGCTCTCTCTCCCTATCCTTCCATTTCTTTTTCCTTCTTTTGATTGAATTCTTTTAATATGCAAATGTGATCTTTGGTCTACAGGTCTACTAGTTTAAATCATCCATCAGCTTGTTTAGTCCTATTGGGCAAATATGATTTTAATATTGGCCGAGATTCAAACCAACCATCAGCTATCCAGGGAGCAGTCAAATATGAATCACAGACACGGACACAAACACGAACATGAGATTCTAACACAATACAACTGGACCCAGAGACATGTAACGTTTCAAAATAGGTATGACATGGATAAGTGGGGTCACGTCTATCCAAATTATATCTATATCACTTACTTATTTTTCAATTAAATGAATATTTTTTTTAACTTTGATTTTCATTTTGGAGATGAAATTTTTTTAAAGGTGAGTAACTAGTTCATGTACATCGTATAACTATTCAAAATAAAATCTAAACATTCGAGTATTGAAAATTTCATATGGTAGGTTTAAACAAATATATCAAGAGTTTTTTTTTTTCCATCGGTTTTTAGAACAAGTCATATGGTAAGTTCCTGAGACCTGAGGTGTGTTGGGAAAGTGTGCGTGTATATGTAAATGTATGCATGCCATGTGGCATGTTGGACATGTCCCATTGTGTGTGAGGAATGTTAGTGTTGTTGAATGTTGGGCACGGAATGCCAGCCTAGGAGGTGTGTCTGTACATCATACGCAGTTGACATCCCAGAGTCTACTTCTGGAAGTCTTGACTCAGTCCATAATCATGGGGCAAGAAAATGCATCAGCAAATACCCGTCACAATGCTTATCTGGTGTTATGTCTCTGTTGAAAAGTCCTTACTTCTGAACAACAGAACTTTAATATCTATTTCGTATTCTCAATCTTTGTCCAGTGAATGAACTTTCTGTACAGCTAATAATGCAAAAAAGGCACAAAAATTAAGCATCCTTCAATTAAAAATTAAAGATGTCAAGTTACCAAGGCCATAACAAACTTTTAAAATAAGTCGATTGTAAGGGAAAACCGTTCTTAATGTGCTACAAGTTACATTGACAAAAAGAGAAGAATATGAGTGTGTCAAAAGTCAAATGAAGAAGCGAATGTAATGCTAAGTTAGTTAAGAAGTCTTGAAAGCAGAGTTTCTATTGACAGTGGTTTTCAAGTATGAGCTAACGTTGAGTATGCCGGTTATATAACAAACCAGTATGAGTTATAAAATCAACACAAATTCATTATTTATTTAACCAAAACCTATCAATATTCAAGGCAATATTGATTAATCAAAAGATTCAAAACAACTAGAGTTCCGTAAAAATACTCTCACCAAGCAATAAACTAAAACATCAAGTTCATGACAGGTGTGAAAAAGTATTTGCACCTCATCCATTTAATACAATCCAGCATACTCACCAGTACTTGTTCACCCATTTGAATGACCTCAATCCAGCTAACTTTTTTAACAGATGAAGCTGGCGTTTGATCCAAAATCTGCACAATAGCATAACAAATATTGGTAAGAAAATTGCTTATCAGAGCAAACCAAGAAGAACCCATAACAATATTTTCTTTGAATCGCAAATTAATAAAATAAAATACTGATTTTCACCTGAAGAGTCTCGTGTATGGTGTTGAGGTGCTCGCTCGGGTCAGTTTCTCTTTTGCTGCTTTACCCATACCAAAATCATACAGACAAATGCGTGCACAGGGTGAAATTGTTAATATTATTTAGTTAGGGTTCTTGTGGTTTATGCACGTTGTTTGCTACACGAACAGTGGGTCGGGTAATATGGAACGGACCTTCCAAGATCCAGATTAAGGAAGTTAAGAACTCAACGATCGCCATTAATCACGCGCCCATGCTGCAGGTCGTCGTCTAATCCTCACCATTGCTGGAAAATAAATTAGGGAAAATTGAAGTCCTGGTGCCCAATCTACAAGATTTCTATCAACTTGGTCCTCCACTTATATTTTGGCGGTATTTGTTCCCAACTTACTAGTTTTGCTGAGGTGATTGGTAGCACCCGATTGGTTCACATTTCTTAAAATTTATTTTTCTTCATATTCACTTTCAATCTTACATTTCATAGGCTCTATAAATTTTATTAAGTTTTTAATCACATATTTTATCAATTTTTATAAAAAATTACTTTGAATTTAACAAAATCAAACAGATGCAAATAATTTGCAGTTTGGTGGTGACTTGCGAATGTATAAAGAGGGTGAGCTTGGTTAGGATAAGTGACTTCAAATTTCTATTTTCTTTTATTGCAAATGGAGTAATGGCAAAAAATCACCTTTCAAAAATAGGCTGTACCTATTTTCTTTAAAGCCTTACCTTGAGGACTAATGCTGCAATTGTCCCCAAAATTTATCCGACAGTGAACAGAGTACACTCCCCACGCGAAAACCCTCTCCCAATTACCATTCCCACTAACCCCATCGTTCTCCTTTTCATTTCTGTATTTTCTCTCTCTAAAACGTCATCATATCACTGATATGGCTTCGCGGAGGCTCTTAGCCTCATTACTCCGCTCCTCCGCCTCCCGTAGCTCTATATCAAAAGCTTTGAACTGCGCCCCAAAACCCAAGCACCGGCCATCTCCAGTCGGCTGCTTCCTCAACCGCGTCGTAGGGTACGCCACCTCCGCCGCCGCGCCCTCCTCGCCAAGCCCGCCTAAAGCTCCCAGTGGAGGTCCCAGTGGGAAGATCACAGATGAGTTTACCGGGAAAGGCTCGGTCGGAAAGGTGTGCCAGGTTATCGGTGCCGTGGTTGATGTGAGGTTTGATGAGGGACTGCCTCCGATTTTAACGGCATTGGAGGTCTTGGACAATCAGATCAGGCTTGTTTTGGAGGTAGCCCAACACTTGGGTGAGAGTGTGGTCAGGTGTATTGCTATGGATGGTACTGAAGGTCTTGTCAGAGGCCAGCGCGTGCTCAATACTGGCTCCCCCATCACCGTGAGTCGTTTTAGATTTATCTTATCAATTTGTTTATATTTCTTAAAGACTTTCCATTCTCTTGAATTGATACTGTTTTTGGAAGTGGGCTCTATTTTAATTTTATTTTTAAAAAAATCGGCGCTTTTGATTAGTTTTTAGGGAAAGATGTTGGAATCTCTATGGTTTGGGCGAGATATAGGTTTGGATCTAGACTTTGATGTGGATTTAAGCCGTTTCGATTTGATTTTGGAAATTGATTCTTCAGAATTTGATTTATTGGTATATTGGCATTTTTGAGTTCTTTGATTAAATATTGTCAAGACTGAATTTTTATACCTGTTGTGGATGCGTGCTGGATTTTGAGCTTTAAATTTTGTGAAGCAAAGCTTAAAATTTGGGTTATGTTACTTAAGGATGGTATTATGTATAAAGTTGCAGCACTTTTCAGATGACATTTACATTTGCTTTTTGAAAGCAATGACAGGATTATGATTGGCTTCAGCATCTCTAAAATGGTTCGATTATATTTGAGAGGGTAATCTTTGTCGCTTTTGTTGAGGTCTTATGGGGGTGAGTTATTGTCTTCATTGATTAAGGTGTTTTTAAAGATACATCTGATGTCCGTTCGGTCTTCAGCGTCCCATTTGCGTTTCTTTTCCAAACAGTTTGCAGACTTGATGTTGTAAGCCTCAACTCAAGTATGGCTTGAGTTTATGGTTGTGATAGTTGAAAATCACTCAAAATGTTCTTACTTTGATTTCTGAAGCTGTTTATGATTATGTCCCATAAGAGTTTTACTTTTTATGATGGTTATTTTGTTTCTCTTCATTTGATTAAAGGTGCCTGTGGGTAGAGCAACCCTTGGCCGCATTATGAATGTCATTGGAGAGCCTATTGATGAGAGAGGCGATATTAGTAAGTGTTGTTGCTTCTGAATGATCAAAACATCTTTAAAGTGACTGAAGAAGGCTTGTGTCTTTTCTAACAAATGAATGGTGCTGCAGAAACGGATCACTATTTACCAATTCATCGTGAAGCTCCAGCCTTCGTGGAGCAAGCAACTGAACAGCAAATTCTTGTCACTGGTATCAAGGTACTTTCTCCCAGGTCCAGTCTGTACTTGATGGATTCCATTCGCAATCACTTCTTATTTATCATGGTATGGAAGTTCATGCCATTTTATGTTGGTCACCAATTTTCTGTGTTGATTTGTTACACAAGGTCGTCGATCTTCTTGCACCATACCAAAGAGGAGGAAAGATTGGGTTGTTTGGTGGTGCTGGTGTAGGAAAGACTGTTCTTATCATGGAACTGATTAACAATGTTGCAAAAGCTCATGGTTAGTTATTGATATTATGCATTATTTCTTGTAGAACCCTTTCTTGCTTAAAGTTCTGATTTGTGCTGTTGTTTTTTTTCTTGTCAGGTGGTTTTTCTGTCTTCGCTGGTGTAGGAGAACGAACTCGAGAGGGTAATGATTTGTACAGAGAAATGATTGAGAGCGGTGTCATTAAGCTAGGTGATAAGCAGGTTAGTATTTTTTTATTTTGTCAATTGTTCTATTAAGTTAATATTCTCTCACTAGTTTAAATATACCTTTTGTAATAATTATTTATCAGGCTGATAGCAAATGTGCTCTAGTCTATGGTCAAATGAACGAGCCCCCGGGCGCTCGTGCTCGTGTTGGACTTACTGGACTGACCGTTGCTGAACACTTCAGAGATGCAGAAGGGCAAGATGTGCTTCTCTTCATTGACAATATTTTCCGATTCACCCAGGTCAGTTTGCATTATTTTGTCATTCTTGATTAAGTATTTTGTGTTTGGATCACATCTTGATAATACAATATCTTCATTTCTTTTGTTCAAAACTTTTTGCAGGCTAACTCAGAAGTGTCTGCTTTGCTTGGTCGTATCCCATCTGCTGTCGGTTATCAACCTACTTTGGCTACAGATCTTGGAGGCCTTCAAGAGCGAATCACAACAACTAAGAAAGGTTCCATTACCTCTGTCCAAGCCATTTATGTGCCTGCTGATGATTTGACTGATCCAGCTCCTGCAACCACCTTTGCTCACTTGGACGCCACTACCGTGTTATCACGACAGGTAATTTGGACTTGATTTTAGTGCAAAAAACATATCATTGTACCTAAAATTTGACTTTTGTTATTTTTATTTAGATTTCTGAGCTTGGTATTTATCCTGCTGTCGATCCACTTGACTCAACATCTCGCATGCTTTCCCCACATATCTTGGGAGAGGAACACTACAACACAGCCCGTGGGGTACAGAAAGTCCTCCAGAACTACAAGAATCTTCAAGATATTATCGCCATTCTTGGAATGGATGAGCTCAGTGAAGACGACAAATTGACTGTTGCACGTGCTCGTAAAATTCAACGGTTTTTGAGCCAGCCTTTCCATGTCGCAGAAGTTTTCACGGGTGCCCCTGGCAAGTATGTCGAGTTGAAAGAGAGCATTAACAGCTTCCAGGTAACACTGTTTTCTTTGCTACTTGTGCTTTATATCTGCTCTCTCGGTTAATCATTATGCTAACTTTATATTTTCATCTGGAGGCTAACATTTCCACTGAAAAGATTTACATATTTGTAAAGAAGAATGCATATTGGGAAATGAAATGTGTATGAATTCATAAAACTGCCGTTTCTTGGAGATCAGGAATTCCTTTACTTACACTGATGTAACGATCTATGTTGTCTTTATGATTGTTTGTATACTATCTGCTACTTGGGAGGATTTTAGTCAATATTACCTCTTTAACTATATCATCTTCTTTCTTTATAGTAAGTGATATGATGTTGTAAGTTGTGATTCTGATGCATTGCTCAACTGGTTTCAACAGGGAGTCTTGGATGGAAAGTATGATGACCTATCAGAACAGTCATTTTACATGGTTGGAGGAATCGAAGAGGTCATTGCCAAGGCAGAGAAGATTGCCAAGGAATCTTCGGCATAGATTGATTAATCTTCTCCTCTTGTTCTCCCTACTGTTAATTAAGAAAATAATCTTGTTTGTGGCAATGCCAACATCAGGAGATTTTTGTTCCTATTTTATGTCAATGGCGGGATTGTGCTACAGATGTGGCGCCAAGAGTCTCCCAGCCAAGCTCCCTCCTTGTTGTTTATCACGTAACATAATAATCGGTGGTAAGATGGCAGACTTCTTGTACATCTTTTGAATTTATGCATGCGTCAAATGATATTTTAATTACAGTAAAATTAGAAAGATGCAGATAGTCCTTACAACATGAACTACATTGTGTGGTAGTATGAAAGAAATGAAAAATTAAGCCCTGTTTTGGCTCTATTTTAATTTCTCTCCTTTTTTTTTTGTCGGTCAACTACACATTTTTTAAATCTCATTAAAATGGGGTTCAAATAAGGGCTGAGTAGGATACTCTCAAGGGTTCACCACAAAATTTATTTATTACCCTCATATTATAATCACACCACAATTAAAATATATTTTCAGTAAGTCTCCCACAACAAATTTACAATTATACTCCTAATACAATAAAAAAAAATCATCATTCTAATATTACTCGTAATCATAAGAATCAAAGCATAAACTAGTTCAACATTCTTTAGTAAGTTAACGCAATTTCAGTCTTCTTTCCTAGGCTTAATAATAACCACAAATCAAAAGGATATCCACCATTTTGGCCTTTTTACCTTGGTCATAATAAGAATCACAAATAAATAGGATACTATATTCACAAATGAATTATTCAATTTCCAACCTTTCCAATCCAGCCCAATATTGCACATTATTTCTCATATCAGATTCTTTTAGTATTTCAGAATTCCGCTAACAGAAATTCTAGCTTAACTTAATTAGAGTTCAGAGAATTCTTGCAGTTATTTAACCATCTTTAATTACTAAATACATCAAATCTGGCGTAATTTGAATTTCTAAATATTTTCTATTAGCGGAATTCAAATTCAGATTTTATGTGTTTATACACCAGATTTGATATAAGTTTAACAGCTAGACAGATTTGATGTATTTAGTAATTTTTTGTTACTAGGCAATCATGAGTTCAGTATTTTTATCAAATTAATGCGGATTGGGTTTCATCATGAATTGAAATCTGCAAGAAAATGAAAATTATTTTTCGTCGTGGAAGAACACGAAAGCGGTCGATGGAAAAGCTAAATACGGTTGTTGAGGAAAAAGAAAGGAAAAACAAGGTTTATGATTGTGGCGTAAAAATAAATTGTTTTAAGTGATAAATGTATTAGAACTCCATTTATGTAATTTTACTTAAAACTATTTAAGTAAATAAAAAAAATGCTTAAAATTGTGGTGTAATTAATTAAATTCGTAGTGGGAATATAATTACCTTATTCTCAATTGTATTATTTGGTCTTATCCATGTTTACCTTCTTGGCTACATCATTTGTTGAGAAAATTACTAGTGTAAGATATCGAACAAGTAACAAGATGAGCAAATCAAATATCATATTCACGAAGATCGTTTGATTGATTGATTACTGAAATTGTACTAATCCTACTTTATTTGACAAATCAGGTTTCTAGATGATTACGATCTACTAAAGTGAACTTAATTACAAAACAAATAATTAAACTAATTGTGATGACAAAATATGATGAGCTGAAACTTGAAAGTGTCAAGTTTCTAAGAATTTACCCTAGCTCATCCAATTTAAATTCAGTTGTTGATTTTGACCAATTTTCGTTCATGTCGAAGGTTGGGATTCTGCAATATTACTTGAGGATCATTCTTAAGTGTAAAATAGTTATATCTCTAGACATGTCAATGAGTCGAGTCACAAGTCGAAACTCGAAGATTGAGCTCCGCTCGAACCTTTTTTTGGCCTTTGCTCGGCCAAAAAATTGAGGTTCGACCCAAACTTTCGGCTCGAGCTTCCGGCTCAGCGAGCCGAGCCGGCTAGATTTTTTTCCTCGCGTTAAACTGCTTGCAACGTGCATGCAGTTGCTACAGCTGCTTGCACGCGGTATGTTTTATTTTTTTCTTTTCAATTTTTTTTAACGGGCTCGGCTTGTCATAGCCAAAAAGGGGCCGTCACACGGTGTCACGGACCGCAGCTTCACTTGAGCCCTGTGACCCTATCGCAGCCGCAGTTTACCCCAACTTCGACCGCACATTGTAAATATTAGTCTATTTTGAGTTGTAATTTTCATTCCATGTAATAGGTAATTTCAATTATAAAATA
>CADEPD010114202.1:0-10069 GCA_902829195.1 Fraxinus dipetala
ATTTATGTATGAAATTATTTTATTGAGAAAAATAAATTTTTAAAGAATAAATCTCGAACAGTGACAAAATATTTTCTAGCTGGGGCGGGCTGGAAGTTTAGAAAATAATTCGTATTACAAAATTAAATTTATATGTAGTAAATCTTTCTCCACTCAATGACAAGGTGATGGCTGTCAATTCATTTCCTTCTGTTTTTGTCTGTTTTCACAAGCATAAATTATTATTTTATTTCAATATCTGCTCAGGTTTTTCAAGAAAATTAACTGCAATATCTTAAGAGAGTTAAGATGATGATGGAAAATTTTAAAAATGGGGGTCCAAGAAGAAAACTTGAAAATCCATAGATTTAAGCAAATTAATAATAATCAGCTTGTTAAAGATAAAAATACGCGTGGATCTCAATTCTTTGTATTGAGAATTTAGTTCGAACAAAACGACTCAAAACATTATTCTATTGAAAGTGGCCAAACAAACGCTCCGGAACCCTTCAGGAGGAAGGTCGACTATCGAACTCACCCTAATAAGAGTAAGAAGATCACCATCAATACAATTTGTACATATCTGGGACCACTTCAATTTGATTTCCATGATTTTTTTTGTTGAATATGTCACTTCTTTTATTGAAAACTTGACTACAATATAGTCTTGTCCATCAAATGAAAAAGTCCACAGTAAAAGATTATTTGTATTGAGGATTTTGTCAAGAGAAAAAAGTTGTACAATTTTGACAACTTGTATCTTGGTGTGTTTAGCGTGATCGAATGGAGGGAAAAGAAAATGGCAGGCCATGAAGTTAAAATGAGAGGAAAATGAAGAATAGGACAAATTCATTATCAAAGTTTCATTATTTCCCCCAAATAAAGAAAGGGTAGAGGAAACCAAATTTCCTCTCTCAAATGAGTGGAAAATGCATCCTTCTCATTTTCCTTAGACCACTATCAAATGTAGAATTGACGTGTAATATTCACTTAAAATAAATTCTTAAGTTAAAACTCGTATTTTATTTCAGACGCAATAGTCGAAACAGAGATGAACATTCGGTATCAACTTAGGTAGTGTAAATTCTTCAAAGTCAAATTTCTAGTCCAGCCCTAAGAGATGCATGAATTAAGCTCATTTTGGACAATCATTATTTGGGTAAAATAAAATTTTGAATAGTAATTTTTTGAATAATGCATTTTTAAAAGGTATGGAAAAAATTTGGGTTTGTGAACGGAATATTTTATTTGATAAATATGTAGTTAAAAATGAGTACGTAGAAAAAAAAATTTTAAATAATAATTGTCAAACATGGACTAAATATAAACAGGTTTTGGCTTCATTAGCACATCTTCAAACACTTGGGAGAATCATTTGCTAATCAAACTTGCTGGCTATAAACAAAGGTAGTAGTTTCAAAAATTATTGACACAATGCAGTTTGTTGTAAGGAATTTCACAATATCAAATGTATGGCTGGCTACAAAAAATAGATTATTTTGACTGATTTTCAAACGACAAAAGATCATTTAGCAACAGAAATAACAATTATAATAATTCTTCTTACTATATTTTAAAGATTTCACCAACAAGCACCAATCATCAACTCAACTGCCTCATTATCTTATACTCAGGCTATAAGAAAGACATGACTAAAGATTAAACACCAAAGACTAATAAAATGGCAACTTGCGAAAAATATTGCGTTCTTTAGTGGATACAGCCTAGTGTAGCAACTAGCAACAGATTCACGACAGCATTTATTATATTAGAAAACATCATTTGATTTTTAGAGAAAGCAACACAAATTATTTCGAGAGTAAGAATATAGTAACTCCTGTCTGTTGAATAATTAAGAGAAATCATGTCATGCTAAGGAAAATAAAGACACGTGATGAATGTGAACATAACAGCATGCTAGTTCTTGATAATTTAACCAGGCAACTGTCCTACTACTGTATCGAAAAGAAATTCAAATTTTACAAGCAAATGTGAGACCCTCTGTGGCTAGCAGATCCAAACTCTGTGCTGGAGGCTGAACCCTTGCAACTTTGGCAATTGCCTTGTTTTCTTCAGGAGTGCCACCCTCCAAAAATGCACCAACAACCTTCCCATCTTTGATCCAGTATGATCCAAACTTGTGAGTCGGAGATGTGGGGCTGCCGTCTCCAAAAAACACAGTTTCACCCACATTGTCACCATAAAACTGCCATGACAAATCAAATGCACGGGAATAGAAGTATGGAAGGTAGTCGTATTCATCAATAGAGTGTCCTTGTTCCCTTGCGAAAATTGCCTGCAGTGTAACATGTAACTCAGTCTTAGCTCAGTTGCATGAAAGGTGAGATTTACAATTTATATGCACTTTTGGGCATAAATATGCATAGTGAATCAAAACGCTTCATATGATTAGTAATGGTTCAGAGTCTACACTTAAGAGATGCATCAGAACGGCATTACAGAATATATATCATATGAAGACCACATTTAATTTTGAGTATTTGTTGGCAAAATGCCCAGCACGTTGAGTCCTCAATAATAAACTGTAGTGAAGGGAAATAAAATCATGCTATGAAGACATCAGATACCTTTACAGCCTGTTCAGCAGATTTGCGAGCATGATCAACATGTTCAACCCTTCTCATCTCATTGTACAATTTCATGGGGAAAGTAGCAACATCACCCACAGCATATACATCAGGAACACTTGTTTTGAAGAAGCCATCAGTCTGCAAGCAAAAAGTCTCAGAAAAATTTCCACGCATATCTAAAAATTGGCAACATAAAACACAAAAAGTTGAGTTCATTACAATTTTGAGCTCACAACTTTGTTACTCTTTTGTTCATTTCTATCCTAAAATTGAGGCTTTATTTCTCGGTATTAATTGTGAATATGTTTGGGGAAGGAATAATTTTGTTTACGCTATGCAGTCGCTTGGTGATCATTATTCCTGAAAAGTTTCTTGATGATGTGCATCACGTGTTGATCGCTGCTATTAGATTATCTGTATGAAAGCAGAATTGCATAGTTCTATAAAATTTGAAAAGATGATATAGTGCTAATCGCCCAGAAGAAAAACTTGGATGTGTTCTAATCGTCTCTGCTGTTAAATATTAAACATCAATAATGAAGACAACATAACTCAGCAACGTGTAATTGATCAAAGCAATAGCAAAAAGTTGAAATAGACAACCAATGGTTTTCATATTATTCTTTTGTTCCTAGACTCTTTTTGGCAATTCATGTTGATGTCTTCTAAATATGTTTACTACTAATTATTTTGTCTGCAGCTTTCAATACATGGATCATCGAGACAAATAGATTACATAAGCACTCTAATCGATCGAAAGCACTAACAAGAAAATGCAATCAATTTAGGGGAAACATTGAGTGAACTCACGCACCTTGATTCCACCCTTTTCCTCTTCAATCTGACCCTTAAATAATTTTGTTAGCGGCCTTCCACCTACACCAACAACAACTATATCAGCTTCCATCACCCTACCATCCTTAAGTTTTACATCCATAACCTGAAATTTGAGATGCAAAATTACCACATATGACTACTGAGACACAAATCAAGTCATAATTGAAGAACATATATGTGCTTGAGAACACACCTCCATGTCTTCATTTGTGCCAAACCCAGTGGCTACTGTTCCCTTAATGATTTTGATTCCCTTATTTGCATAGTAACTTTCATAGAAGCTAGCTAAGTCGGCAGTGAATAGCCTAGGCACTGCATAAGCATAATGCACAAGCAAGGTGAAGGGTAGCCCAGAATAGTCAAGTCGGATTACACCAAGGGACTAAAACAACTTATAAAATGGAAGTCAATAATAATGGCTATGTTTCAACTTACTACACCAAGGTTCTGGGTACACCATGCTGACATCAATGTTGTTGATTTTCAAAGCTGCACTAAGCTCAAGACCAATGTATCCACCACCGACAACCAATGCCTTTCCATTTTTCTTTGCTTTGATTGCTTCCACAAGTTTATCAGCATCATTAATTTCTCTCAAATAAAAAATATTTTTGGCATCAGCCCCTTTTACACCAAAGTCTGATAATCTGATAACCTGGCAAAAGTAACATATAGAAGCAGAAACTTCAGTTGAGTACATGAAAATCATACTAAAAGAAACTAAGGCCCTGTTTGGTATTGATTAAAATCAGATTTTAATCTAAGTCAAACAATCAATATTAACCACATATTTCATTGGTCCCACAACTTTTCAACCGTACATTCCATCAACTTTTATCAAAATCTACTAAAAATTTAATTTTAATCTCCACCAAACAAGGGCTAATAGGATCTATTTCCCGGAACATGATACTCAACAGTAGAACCAGTTGCTATAATAAGTATCTGGTATTTAAATGTTTCGCCAGCTGCACTGATAAGTGTCTTTGAAGTAAGATCTGCTTTAACTACTTCTGTGTTGAGGATCAAAGATATCCCTGTCACCAAGATAAGTTCACATTAGGGATTTTTTGTGCAAATAATGTTTGTTCTTAAAATCTTTCTAAGAATACAGTCAATAGATATTACCTTTCTCTGTATACCACTCAGGAAGGAGCCTCTCTCCTCCACTTCCAACGCACACATGAAAACCTGGAAGTCTTGCAGTTCCTGGAGAAAATATAAAATCAAGTCCATCACAAATATCTGACGCAAATGCTGATATGAAATATAAGCTGATATGTTTGAAGACCTCTATCATGACATGAAGAAGAGAAAAAACTGGTTAAAATTTTGGAGAAGACTCTACTAGACTAATAGGAAGTGTGATATCATGGAAGATTTGCCCGTGATGGCATTTGTATTTATGCATTACAAAAGCAGATGGTGTTACAATATAAATCTCACTTGATCATTGAGCAACAAAGAAGGTAAAACAACTTACCCTCAGGAAAGAGATATGCTTTACTAAGTGCTGGACGTTCATAAGGAGCAACCTGAAACCATAATTAATCGTATACATTGAAGTTCATAGAAAAGATTAAGTGCTTTTTAATGCCATGAAAGAGGCATTTCCAGAATAGATGTTAGGGCAGATACATTAACAACAAAAGAAAGTAAAGTAGGTACACTTTGCAAATCCATGTTAGCCAAGCCGCTTCTTCTCCCAAAACAAATTAGCAAACAATAAAACTAGAAAGGTGAACACATAAGGACGCAGGTGGAGTGACACTCCTCCTAGGGTGAAGTGCAGCATCGGCATATTGGAAATCAAAATGCCTCAAACATATGTCCAACGTGCCATGTGGTGTGTGTCCAATTTCTTTTACATATCTTTTAATTTCTAACACGCAAGGGACACAAATCCAACACGCCAAGGATACGACAAGCCTCATTTTATAAATTACGACTGAATTTAGATATTAAAACCTTCAAGTAAAAATAAAATAAAATTACGGGAGTTGTACGATAGTGCCAAATTTTGCTCTATATATCAAGTGCCTTTTTTTATGGCCTATAGAGTGCAATTTGAAATACATGAATATTATTATATTATTGCATAAGTCATGTAGACTAGTTTGATTCTCATTAATTTATTTTATGGTTTGCTACAAAATTATTTTCAACCGCACATTCACACAATAAAACATTCTATACGTTCTCCCAAAACTTTTCCCTACTTTTTAACCACACATTCTCCAAACAATACTACTCCCTCCGTCCAATTAAGATAGTCTTATTTTCCTTTTTCGTGTGTCCAAATTATAAATCATTCCAATATTCAATTGTAGTTGGAATAATAAATTAAAAACCAAAAAATCATTTCATCTTCCATGACATTTATTCATTTGTATTTGTATTTGTATTGGATGACTTTGGAATGTTAATTACTTGATTCTTGCATTTAACAATGAATAGTACCAAGAATAGTTAATTATCTTAAATATTGATTGCATTAATGTAGCGGTATATTATGAAAAATGATAGTAAAATTTATTATTTCAACTATATTAACAAAAAAAATTTAATATGTGTGAAAAAAGAAATAGGGATATCATTATGGGATGGAGGGAGTATTCAAAACTCATTTTCTTTCCCATTAAAGGGAATCAAACAAGCACACAAAGTATAACCCCGAAGTCAGAGCAACATAACATAGAAAGTAGAAACTGGGGACTCTTTTACTTGTCAAGACATGTGACACTTCATTGATGAGCTAGGAAAAGTTACCAAGTTCAATAGTAAGTAGAATTTGTGGAATCAAATAAAGCAGGACAAAGAAAAAAGGTCCTCAAGAGACAGAAATAACTTTTTCTGTCGATTTTGTAACTTACAATGACCAATTTGTCATTGCCTTAGCCAGGGACAATGAAAGAAGCGTACCAAAGTTTTTTGGCTTAATAATAATAGTCTTAAAGAATACTGTCAAAGTGCATACCGCCTCTTTAGAAATGATAGCCAGTTCACCCGGATTAACTCCCTGGTTGGCAAATTCTCTAGCAGCATATCCCTGTCAGCAGAAGCAAATTTCGATTCAGTAACCATAATCGTAAGACAATATGTAACAATAGTTGAAAAGCACTTGCAACAAAATGCATCTGACGGTTCATATCCGTCAATGCAGGGATTCAACATGCTTAACTATTTTCATATCTAAGCATTTTCACATAACTGTAGAAACTCGAATCAAAACAAACAGATTGTGCATCACCACATAACTTTGAGCGTCCTGCACTTTTCCACTTTTTATGTAAAACCACAGGTAATTTCATATATCGGTAAACCAGGTCAGACAGTAGGTATTATTAAAGCTAAAAAAATATATAATTGCATGAGCCAGTAGAACTGTTTATTACAAACAAAGGCTTGCTGAGATTGTGACCGAAGATCACCTCCGATAATATCAACAAGCAATTGACAAATAAAAAGCCTTTTTAGGATAAAACCTTTGACTGAGTCAGTTAAATTTGGGGACAAACTAGGACTGTTTCATCTCGATAACTGTTTAATGACTGGAATACTATTAAAAATATATAAGGCAATTCTTTAAATATAAAAAATTAAAAACAATAAATGTGAAATTACTGGTTGGAAAATGCTATTTAGAACACGAAGAACAAAGAGCAAATATACAATTAATCTGAAAATAACGAAAACAATACGAAATAATCAAAACATAATAAAAAAAAAGTCGGGAAATGGTCGATGGAGAAAATACTCACGGCAGCGACTCCACCACCGAGGATCACGTACTTGAATGCCTTATCAGCCATTGAATCAATTCACTGATTAATCGATCGATTGATTGGATAATTTACAAACTGTGATGCTTACGAATTTTATAGGGAGGTCGAGAAGCATATATATTTTTATACAGAGAGACAGGCGCGGGGCTTTGATTTGCTTAGAGGTGGTACGAAAGGCCAAAGATGTGGAAACCAATTGCGGACGTACACGTGGTAGCGGCACACTTGCCAGATCAGGTTTGACTAAGCCCTATTTTCGAAAATTTCGTTTTCCCCAAATATATTTTTAGTGAAAATTACACCACTGCAGTGTTTAAAGATTGCTACTCTCAAATCAGATTTGAAGTTTAATTGAGCAAAATTTAGATAATCAAAATGCTCATCTCTCATCTCTCACTCCCACACAAACTCTCTCTACCTATTCTATTTCTCTTCACATTGGTCGCTTGGTCTATCTTCATTAGCGCAAGTGTCGACAGCGACACAAGGGCCAGTTAGTCAGCTCAATGTTTTTTGATGATTGATCATAGCTGATTAAGTTTTTGTGACCAAATCTCTTAAATATGTAACATGTTAAATGCACAAGTCACATGTTAAAATGTACAGGCACAGATTCAAAAGATTTGATTACAAGCTATTGGATCAGATCACAGGTAACAGATCCAAATATATTTGTTCACGTGCTATTAAATCAGGTCATCGTCACATGTAATAAGGCACATGTCGAAGTGCATAGGTCACAGGTTACGAATTCAAAAATTTTGGTTATAGACCCAAGAAATTTGTTCATAGGCCATTAAATCGAGTCATATGTCACATGTCAAGGGCATATGTCACGGATTCAAGAAATTTGGTCACAGACCAATGGTTCAGGTCACACATCACATATCTAAAAGTCTGGTCACATATCATTTGATTTCTCCGACTTCAGTTATCTGAATGTGTCAAAAATTCAATTAACCAGATTTTATACACAAAGGAGCAGTTTTTCAATTTTAAATTATACATACAGAATCGTGAATGAAGAGGATGAACAGTCGTCGATGATATTTATTCGTAGCTAAAGAAGTCGCCGATGGGATGGATGTCAGTAGGTGAACGCCGGCGATGAATGGATGCTGACGATAGGATGGGGTTGTTCTTTGGTGGGGGTGTGATGGGTGTAGATAGATAATTTAATTTGCAAATATTATTATTTAAAATTAAAACAGAAACTTGACTTTTGCATTTTTAAACTTAATGTCGGGAAATTGATTTGGTGCATACTTAATACCCGACTTATGATTTTTTCCCCTTATTGTTATAATTTTTATCTATTTTACATTTAGGACGACATCTAACAAGAGTAAGGATTGCAACAGGATGGACAAAGCTTTCGGGGGATGGATCAGACATATTGAGATCAAGGCGGTGTGGGGATTCATTACATATTTTTAATTTTTTTTATAAAATAGATAATCAAGGGAATGGAACATGTTCCTCGACATTGCTTGGATTACCTAACAAGATGAGAAATCGCAGTCCCTTAATGGGTGGGATAAGGGATAGGTCAGAAAACAACATTTCTGTCATCCCCAAACTATAATCCACTACATTTATACGCGTCAATCTAGGTCTGAACCTACGAAATATGGCATTTAGGTTCCTAATTTTCACTCTTGTAGTAGGATATGTTACGGTGATTGTTATACTCTTTTTTAATTAAAAAAAAAAGAGAAACAAAGAAGCAAAGAATAAACAATGGAAAAAGTAAATGAAAAAGGTTACAACCATTTTTTCCCGAGTTTTAATCTCAATACAAAAATGAGGGTAACTAAGAAAAGGGGAGAACTGTATAGGTTTATTGTAGTCTCACTACAATAAATAGTATCATAAATGACAATTACAAGTATGAAAAGTTACAACTATGGAGAGATTTTACAGTATTTACATAATCCTCAATAACGAAATATTATAATTGATTTATTCTAACATTCTCCCTCAAATTCATGATAGTGAAGGTACTAACAACTTGAGCTTTTTAGTCAAGTCATACAATCGTTCACATGGATCAAATTTAATAAACACGTTAGCAATTTGATCAGCCAAGGATAAGGAGACAAGACGAACAATATTTTGAATAAATATATTAATGAGTAAAATGGTAGTGATTCTTAATATGTTTTGTGTGCTCGTGAAACCCATTATTATGAAAATTTTGAATAGCACTTTGACTATCACAGTAGAGAGGCGTCACAAAAGAGTGAATAATCCACTGGTCATGTAATAACCATCTCAATAATGAAGTTAAGAGGCAGTATCCGCTAAATTCGGATACTCTACTCCAGTACTAGAACCAGCTATGACTATTTGCTTCTTACTTCACCATAAAATAAAGAGAATCACCTAAGAAGAAACAATTGCTATCATTTATTAGTATGACCACTAGCACAATCAACATCTAAGTAGGCTCGTAACTAAAAAGATAACTGAGCAGAGAAGTGAAGTTCATAAAATAGAGTTCCTTTTATTTGGCATAGAATACGAAGCACAACAAGTGAGTAGCCTGGGGACCGACTTGAACTAACTACATAAACTTCGTATGCTTGTCCCAATGGATAACTCTAAGATAGACCAAACATCCAACCATCTGTCTATAAAGGCCAAGGGACACACTATTAGTAGGAGTGAACTTGACATTGGTCTCTGTTGGGTTTTTGATACCCAATAAATCCGGACGATGATTTAAAACAGTTGTCGGATTATTTAGCGACATCATATACTTGGCTTGACTCGGAAACGACCTATACTTTTGGATGGCCCAAGTTTGGGTTTGAATGGTTATGTTGTTAGCCCATTTATGTAGTTAGTTGTTGGAATTATTTGGTAGCCCATTTA
>CADEPD010114232.1:0-12646 GCA_902829195.1 Fraxinus dipetala
TTTTACTAGAAACAATTTTTCATAATTAAAAATGATGCTAATAGACTTTAAAAAAGATGTGATCCTCATAGGTGGACCAAACATACGTTCAATCTAAATCTCAGCCCCATCTCAAAATGGGATAATCTGAAATTGGAGCCACCCTTGCCCAGTCAATAGTATAAAGTGATGGTATATTTTGCTTGCAAAAAGGAGGAAAAAGAAAAAGTGGTGGTATTTTTGGAAAATAAAAATGGTATCGGGTTCGAAGAATGTTTTGCAGCGTTTATAATTAAAACTTAGAAAAACCACTTAGTTCAAAATTACAAAAGACGAAAGAGGTTGGTGGTTGACAAGTGTAGTTTTTACACTTATTCGGAACCTTTAACTTTTATATATAGCTTTGCACTAAATAGTCTTTGCTAGGTCTAATTTGTGTTAATTTTCTTTTATTTTTAGGATGGATTAAAAGAGGGACGCGACTGAGCCAAGCGTAGAGAAATTGGACAAATATGAAGAGCAATTGAAAAGGTAGATGACTAAATTGGGAGCTGGTTAAAGTTCATGGACTCAATTGGAAGCTGATAAGAAGTTCAGTGGCCTTCGTGCAAATTCTAGAATAAAAATGTTGGGAGGCCGCCCAAAACTTGCATTCCTTAACAGTTAAATAAATAGTAGGACTAATGTAAGTCAATAATTGGTAATATAGTTCTCGTAAGAACAGTATTCGAACTCTTTAAATACATTGTGCTACAAATTTGACGATAATGGTCCCTTGCCTTGCCTTATCATTTCTTAGTCACAAAGTAGGCATTATTTTTCAGCCAATGGAGATACTATTCCTCTTGTTTCCATTACATTCCCCGCTTAATTCATGTTCGGGTTGAAATTTGCGAGCATAAGAAATACTTATGTTGTGTCGTTAGAGAAAACAATGAAACATTAATGATAATATCATTGAATATAAATTTGTTAAGTTTTAAGGTGAGAATGTGAACTTTTCTGTTTAGTGTATTACTAAAGCTACTAAGAGAAATATCTCAAATCCTTATATATTGATCCATATTTCGGTAATTAATCGATGTGGTGCCCCCACAAAATGATGCTTTATTTTTAGCTCTGGTTTGGCATCCATAAAATTAAAAAAAAAAAAATGTTTTGAATGGTATTTTCGGATAATGTGTGATTAAAAATTAGGGAAAAGTTTTGAATTTATGTGTAGAATATTTTATTGTGTGAATTTATGGTTGAGAGTTAATATAAAAAAATGATGTTAAACATGGGCTAAGATTTGAGATTTTATCATAAAATGTCAACTTTGTTAAATTTTTATATATTGGTCCATATTTAAATATTCAATCGACGTGAAATTTATCCCTAAATATAATCTCTTTGGCCACAATGAAACCACTAGTTCCAACACCACCTACTACCATAAAGTCTCGAGTTTTCCGCCGTAGATGGGCTGATCTCATGATGTTCATAGTCCCTTTATACTCGCTAGAGTTCAATGTCGACGTGTGGGAAAACCAAGCATTATAATCATTCTTCTTGTCATAGAAATAGAAGCCTTGAACTCGTGCTACCGGAGGTGAGAGCAGGTGGCTGTTTTAGTACATGTTTGATAAAGTTTTTTTTTTTAGATTATAAGTTGTGAATTTTATAGAATTGTTGACCTACAAAAATGAAGTCCAATTAAATGGTTCAAGAAATGGGGGCCAGTTAGGAAATTCGAGGGATATGACCAAATGAGACCGTGTAAAATATAGCGGAGACCCATTATTGTTCAAGCCGGCATGATGCCTATGATCTGAACGAATGAATTGCCTTATTGTAACTCAGAGCGACGGTCCTATTCTCTTCCAAACCTTTAAAAAGGCCCAAGATCTGAGCGAATGTAGCGTCTTTTTGGTATTTAAATGTAGCGATTATTGAAGTAGTTAATGAGCAATCTTATCACATTCCACAACCTAAGATTCTCGGTTGCAAGCAGTTAAAAGAGGGGAGTAATGGCAGCAGTTAAAAAATGGTGGTTCCTTGACACGTTAGCCATTATAAAGAAAATGAGTAGTTATAGGGCGACAAGCAGTTTCCAAACGGTTTTACGAGGAAAACGGTCAAATGAGTATAAAATAGAAAAGAGACATAGAAGAAAAGGATCTGAATCAATCACTCTCAAGCAGAGAATTATGTAATTTCATTTATTTTAGTCTTTACTGTCAACTTTCAAATTGCTTTGTGTGTTTGTGCCTCTTGGAGGCGTTTTGCTTCTCGCAAATTGTAATATTCATAAATAAAGCACCTTTCGTTGGGACTTTGTCTTGAAAAGTTTGTTCCTTACACAATCGTCTGAACCTTCTTTTAATTATTAGCGATTTCCACGCGAAATAAGAATGTATTGATAAAAAGTGGATAAATGATGTGAATCCTATGGAATGTAAAATAAAAATAATGTTTGAACATTTTAAAAGTTTAGAAAAAACTTATCAAACATATTCGTCGTGGGATGTCGAAAATGACCATCACACCAAAGTTGAAATCAGATTGAGTACTTTTTGTTATTTTGGCAGACGTTGCATTATCAAGATGGGTACCACTGAATAGAGTGTCGTGGTAATAGAGCGCAATTTTGCTTGCATGGTTCGTCTGGTTTTTGTGTCTTGGAATGGCTAGAAACACAAAAGAATATCGGGAGAAAGAGAAGACCGCAACCAAGATTTCATGACAAGCTCTATCATTGCTAAGGATTTTCAAGTAATTAGATTTTTTCCTAGACTACTCGATATGGCGTGTTTTATTAATATAATAAATAAACGAAGCACAACTTAAGAGATGGCTAGGTCTGATTGTCAATACAGTAAGCTTACAAAGGATTATAGAATAAAAAACTATTAGAATTTCTTGTGCTCGATCATATTTCATGTCATCATATGCATAGCTAGTTGGATTATGGCAGACTAGTGGTCACAGTCTGAACTAACCTCCGATGATTCCAGCGTCGACCATATTTCAAAACCTGATAGTCCAATAGATAATCTATTTCTCCATTTGAATATATATCCCCAGTGATTTTGGATATAAAGATACCGTTGTTGTCCTGAAATCATAACTCGTAATTGTCGCTGACAGAACTTTGATGCTCGATCTATTGGAAGCAGAGTGAGCAATTGTTTAGTTGTGAAAGAAACACGCCCTATTAGTTATATAGACAAAGAAACCTCAATTAGGCGGTCGTCTTTTTGTACAAGGTTGTCTTGTGAGGAATATTCCAACAGTGACGTACCCCATAAAGGGTTAGTTCCATTGCTAAACAAAGTTTTGAACCAGACTTTTTTGAGACTTAAAAACTCCTTGTTACCATACTTTCAAAATGTATCAATAGGGCCAAATATCAGCCAAATTAATATCCATTTAGGCAAATTTGTCACGACTTGTTTGTAACTTAAGCCGAACGGATGGCTGAAGCGTGGAGAACTTGTGGCCGTTGGATGCAGGGTTAGATGGAATCATGCATATACCATTTATAAGTCATTTTGGACGAGTTTTTGATAAAAACCCTGGCCTCTCTATATTCTCTGTTTTCTGCTTCGTGCTATTCTGGAAGTTTCATCATCTAGATGTTATTCTTGTAAATTCTTGAGTGGAATTTTCAGGGCTGTTAATCAATAACAGTTATCCTCATTTGTTAGTTGTTTTGATTCCTTTGTGGAATTGCAGAGAGTGAGTTGAGAGGAAGAACTCCTTCGAACTCCTGGTGTTCTTTTGCAATCGATATTCTTGCCTTTGGCCGAAAATTCTCGTGTGTTCTTTGTTTTCTTATTACTTTATTACGTTTTTACTTTAAATCAGTTGAGTCACAAAGTTTGAGTAAAAAAATCTGGAACTAACACAAAACATTCCATTATTAATAATAACTAAGACTTACATGCCATACTGCTACGCAAAATTAAAACCATAGCTAACTTGCACCTAAGTCTTATAGCATTCATACAACTTAATATCTATCCGGAGTCTAAAATAGAAATCACCCTGCAAATCGTCTGTTCTAAATGTTGCAATCCCTCTTGCCATGAAGAAATCACCGGTACCTCCGACTACGGAAAGGTCCCGAGTTTTCTCTGGCAGATGTTTAAGGTCCCTTTATACTCAGTAGAGTTGAATATCAAAGTGTACGCAAACCAGGCATTGTAAGTGTCCTTCTTGTCATAAAAATAGAAGCCTCGAGCTCGTCCCACCGGCGGTGAAAGAAGATGATCATCTTTCGTCATAGGATCGTCGAAAACGACCATCATGCCAAACTGGGAACCAAGTTGAGTGCCATTTGTAACTTTTGCGGAAGTTGCATTTGCAAGATCTGTGCCATTGAATAGGATGTCATGGTAATAGAGTACGATTCGCTTGCACGGTTCGTCTGGTTTTAGTGTCTTGGAATGGATAGAAACACAACAGATTATGAGGAGAAAGAAAAGAATGCAACAAGATTTCTTCACAAACTGTATCATGGCTATGGCTATCGTGTAGGTCTGTAGGTTCAACTCGTGAGGAATATATAACTTTTCTTCAAACTCTATAGGAATCTATAAAGATTCTTCATTTCAAACTACATTACAAAAGATTAAAAATAAACAAAAATTATCGAGTGTGAAATGGTTGCCAAAGTGGATCGAGCATCCTAGCAATAGAACCCAGAAGCTCCATTCATTCATATCCATAAGCAGATTTGGTAATGTTTATTATTAATGAAATGTAAGAAATTCATCACCGACTGACTAATCACAGCCACAGGTCCTAAAGATCAAATTCTTTTCAGCAAACACTTAATCAAAGGTTGAAGATATAAAATATGGGCAGCCTATGAAACCTACCTCAATCCCTCATAAACCAAATTCATAATGTAACCATCAATAACTTTTAACTTGCAATACACACACACATATATAAATAGAGACGCAAACATTTTAGTCCATAGAGCGTAAACAGAAAGGAGAATTACCTGATGTATAGCTGAAGAAATCTTCGGTCTGTAGCTGGAGTTTTATAGATGAAGATCAGTGAGAATTAGGAGATTTAGTTCAAATCTATCTAACCGCCATGGCCGAGTTTTTCGGTAAATATGACGTAACATTATTTGTGTGTGTGTGTGTGCGCGTGTGCGTGTGCGTGTGCGTGTGCGTGAGTGAGAGAGAGAGAGAGAGAGAGAGATGTTAATAATGAAGTAAGAATTCTACAAACAAATTCAAACTCTTGATAGACAGCAAATGATCTTTGAACTCTTAGTATGCATTTTACTGAACTTCACAACAGAAATGCAAAGGCAAGATCAAGAAATACAGTGCATTCATGTATGTATAAGCTTCGTTCTTTGAAGACTAAATCTATACATATGATCGAAACTCTGTATAGAAAAGACAATTACTGCGAATCGTATTCGACCTCCGTCATATCATCTTCCTTAAGGGAATTCAGCGATTCCAGAGGAAGCTAGCTCCGGTACTGCTGCACCACCAGAACTGATGCTGTGGTCAAAAAATCTGTGGAAATTAACAAATTCCCCACTGGTCCCAACTCTGGGAACTCCCTCCTTCTGTTAAGAGCTGCCACCAATTGACCCTCCGGCATTCTCCCCACGAGAAACAGATTGCAACGGGTATATGAGCGAATCACATCAACAGTTTCCTGAGCATCTTTTATCATTCTCTCTTCAAATTTGATTGAGATGTCCTTTGATACTTTCTCCTTAAACAGTGCAAGAAATTCTTCATCCTCTGCTCTAGCTTCGGAACAATCTTGATCTTTAATATCTAGCTTGACAGTCTCCCCGGCTACCTTAGGGTCTGTATTGAATTGAACAACGTTCAAAGTGATACCAGGGTGCTCGGCCATCCGTGCACCATAGGAAAGAGCTTCGCGATCATCATGGCCTCCAAAGAAGAAGACTGCAATAGTATACTCAACATTACTTGCAGATACATGTGAAGTACCACCAAGCCCCCGGTCAACTAAAATACCAACCGAACACGGCGCATGCTCGAGAACCCTCCGGTTTACGTGTGTCAAGTCAGCTCGTGTTGTTTCCAAATGTCCATCAAGTCTCAGATGCTTATGGAATGGAAGAATTATCATTGCTACCCTCTTCCTCTCAGCACTAGAACAGATGTCCTCATGCATGCTGGACATTGCTGAGATTGCAATTGTTGGTCGGATAGACACTTGGCTAAGATGCTGGAATGCCTCAAAAGCAACAACAACTTGGTTCGGATCAGAATCTTGCCACTTATTCCAAAATGGCATCCCATTTTTCCTCGCTTTATGGACCATTAGTATTGCAGATGACCTTTCGGAAAGCTCCATCAGGTGCATAGCATAGACACGAAGTCCTTCCCTCTTTCCAATGCCACGTGAAGCCTCCATGAGATTAATCAATGTGGGAATGTTTCTTGTACTAAGGAAACAGGTCAATATTCGGAGTTGACTATTTGAGTCCTTCCTCATAATCGTTCTGTTCTTGTATTGTGATGTAGCCATTTGAGCTGGCTTGTAAACGGATATAACAAGAGGCGTTGTTATAAATGTCGTGAATAAAGCCATTAAAACCATGATAGCAAATGTTTGATCATTCAGAACCTGAACGTTAAAGGAAAGAGAAAATGATCAAATATGGATTCGAGAATTCCAGTGCAATCTTGAATTATTCAAATAGTCGAACATAAACTTACGCCTCGGTCTTTCCCAATGTTAAGGACAATGAGCTCCACTAATCCTTTAGTGTTCATGAGGAAACCCAGACTAACGGCCTCTTTAAAAGGCATTTTGTAGAGCAGCGAGATGACAACGGTACCAACAATCTTTCCGAAACAAGCTGTAAAAATGACCAGAACAAGAAGACCCCATGACTGAGTGCCTTGAATGGTGGCTACATTTGTCTTCAATCCACTTGAGACAAAATATAAAGGAAGAAACAGGCCAGATACAAGATCCTCGACCTTTTCCACAAGAGCTCCTGCAAAGGGTCCCTCCTTCGGGACAAGAACTCCGAGAACAAAAGCCCCAAAGAGAGCATGAATTCCTATAGAATCAGTCACAAATCCAGCAGCCAAAACAGCAACCAATGTAGCACATACGTATATCTCATCTACTGGCTCACCCTCAGGGCAGCGTCGTGCCATCCATTTGAAGATAGGTGGGGCAACAAATATGCATAGAACTACAAAACCGAGCCCGCACAAGAAGACCCACAATGAAACAAGGGGAGAACTGTCGGTGCCTGATAGGGCAATAGCCAGAGCAAGTAGAATCCAAGCAGCCACATCATTGACTGCTGCAGCAGACATGGCTATTTGACCAACATCGGTGGTTAGAAGCTTAAGTTCTGCCAAAATACGTGCCAACACAGGAAAGGCAGTGATAGAAAGTGCCACTCCCATAAAAACCAGAAATGGGCCATGACTTACACCTTTGGAAATAGTTTCTCGAAGCACGAATGAGCTCCCGATTCCTAAAATAAATGGAACACTAATTCCAGAAAGGGCAATGCTTAATGCCTTTTTCCCAGTACGTTTTAGAGACCTTGGATCCAGCTCAAGGCCAACAAGAAACAGAAAGAAGAGGAGACCAAGGTTGGCAAGGGTATCCAAAACTGTAAGGCTTCTGGGTGGAAAAAGAGCATGAAGATACTTATGGTTGCGCCCTAAAGCTGAAGGACCAAGTAGGACTCCTCCCTACACAAAAAGTATCATAAGTCAAATCTTCATAGAAACTGAAGGTACATAAATCATGCCTAATATAATTGTTGTTATTAAAAATGAGTGTAGGTTATAGAAAATTACAACTATCTCAGCAATCACACGAGGCTGTCTTAATGGTCTGAGAAGATAGGCAAGCACTCGCGATAGCACAGCAACAAGGCATATTTGCAATATCACAAGAGGAAGTGCATAATCAAGTGGGTTATCTCCTTGAAAGGCCCCGTCAGATGTGGCTTTCATGGGCGGTGGACATTTGACTGTAGTATTAGAAGCCATTTTGCATCAAAATTACCCAACCAAACCAGAAACAGCAGATTTTCACTTCAATGCCTGTGTGGACAAGTAACAATAAGAACATGAATTCACAAAATATATTAACAAATTTTTTGACAAATAAAGTATTATGGTTCAAACTCTAAATATATATAAAGTTTTCAGCAGAATGGAACTCAATTAAGTGTCTTCTGTTGGAAAAATTTGCAATACTACTTAACAGATGTTCAAAACTTAAAGTTCATGGTCTTTATACCAATTCATCGTGCTCAGAATAACAAAGAACGAAGAAAAGAATAACAGGAAAACTAACAAAATCTTCGACTAGTATGTGCTTGGCTACTACTACTACTCCCATTGGTTTAACTCCAACTTCGACATAAATTGACTACCATCTAGATTATTAGGTGAAAGATAGAATCCAGTCATTCCAAAGTAATACATGAACTATGTTCAACAGTTAGTCAACTTCCTGTCCTGGTCTATTGTGCTAAAACACGGAAACTACCAGAACTTGCACGCACGAGCCCTTTGTCAAACTAATAGGTACTAACCTACTACACCCGCCAAGTCATCAGGATTTGACAAATGTTTATTGCCTAACTCATAAACTTGCTCATCAGCCACGGAAAATAAGTTATAATCAATTGCCTAACTCATTTTCTATGTCTAAATGCTGCCAAAAAAAAAAAAAAGGAAAATTGCTGAAGGACAAAAAATAAAATCACATGAGACCCTCAACAGTCTGTAAAGGAGAAATAGTCAAGAATTTTGCAATCTCATGCTATGGAGAAGACACCAAAAAAAAAGAAAAACGAAAAAAATCCTTTGACTATATTGTAAATTAGTAAAATTTCCCATGTAGGTCCCGCAGATGACCATCACATGGAAAATTGTTAATAGGATTTCTATATGAATGCCAATAAATACAAAAACACTGGCATATTTGTCTTCACATACATGAGTGCAGACTGCGTGTTCGTCATTCAGGCAAACCATGACAAAGCTTTCAAATTCTGGGTTTCCATTTCAAAGATCAAATCATATATAAGGTCAAAAAAAAAAAAATGTCAGTAATACCCTTGACCTCCCATTAAATTCACAAAATCAACGTATTCTCTACCAGTTTCAATTATTCAAATTCTGGGTCTTTCTATCAAGCCCCATAAACAAACAGTGAATTTCCTTTGCGTTAAATTCCAACAAAAAAATTAATTAAAAAGGAAATTGTTAAAGAACACAACACGACCCATTGAATGCACGACACTGCAAAACCCATATGTACGTAAATTTATATATGTATAGGACAGAAAGAGAATAAACCTGAACCAGTGAATTAACAGAGAAGATTTAAATTTACGAGGATTTGTTCATCACCACTGCCATGTTTTTGAAAACTCTCTTGCAATCTACTCTGTATGAAGTGTCAGCTGTTAGAGAGTCAGAAATTTTTGAGGTGGCAGAGAAAAGAGCTCCAGATATTATGGAGTGGACAAGGTGACGGGTTGAATTGAAGTCACGGCCTTTCCATTGTTCCGTATTTATAGAGCCATGAATATTTTTTGTATCCCTATGAAGTTCTTGTTTGATTGGTGGTACGATTTATCATTTTTTGTAATCATAACTTACATTGGCGCCAAGTGGTGCCCAACCGGCCCCCACCTATACGGGGCGCCACTTGGCATCCCTTACATATAGGATTCATGTGGCTCTCTACAACCATTATAATCCATTAAGATATTGTAACGTTACTTCGAATATGTTTCTTTGCGATTAATGATATTTAGCATCAGTCGTGTTCGAACATCAATGTATGTGACATTTTGTGATAGATTCAATTAAAAGTAAAATTGTGTAATTCATTACCGTTACATTTAATGTCGTTTAGATTAATGTTATAACATGAATGGTGCTAAAAATAGCATTACTCTTAATAAATTTTTGATACTGAATTATATTATTATTTTTTAACAAATGAGAAGACGTCAAGATGTAGATGGTGTCAAAAAATTGTAATGCAAACTTCCTATTTTTAAGAATATGTGATGAATCAAATATGTCAAAAATTGTAATAGCTAATGGTCAACAAAGCAGCAAATTCGGAACTGCACACTTTGTATATCGAGTAGTGCTATCCAACACGACTCATGTTCACATGGCAACATAGGTAGTATTAAATGTTATGCTCATTCATTGCACCTATCATTTCGTACTAACTGTTAAATCTATCATTTAATGTTGTCTATGTTGACACGTAAATATGAATTGTTCTGCATAATATAATTTTATATATAAAGTGCTGGATTTCGAACATTTTATTTTATTAATTGATATAGTGCAATAAATGGGTTGCATATATTAATTAATGTTAATGTTTTGGCACGAGGCTATACAAAAAATTATTTTTATAGATTTAAATTTTCATAGTTGAAATTGAGAAGAATTTTTATTTCATGAATAATTCATAAACTTGAAATCTTAATTTCCAATTGTTGAGAGAATTTAAAATAAACCCAATAATGAGAATTGATTAAATTTAAAATAAGTGTTAAACCCAAAATAATCTATGACAAACTAAACAATTAAGTAGTAATCGTACAAATTATTATTAGAAGAGAATTTTTAATGCTACAAAAATTGAGCCAAAAAGATAGCATAATCTTACATCAAAATGGGGAATTTATACTATGTATAGCGAGTAATGTTATGCAACACAACTCGTGTCATATAACAATATATATAGCATTAAATGATATGTGTATTTATTGCACCTATCGTTCGATAATACATGTTAAATCTATCATTTAATGTTAGCTATGTTGACGCGTAAACATGAGTTGTTGTGCATAGCATTATTCTGCATATAAAGTGCTCGATTTCGAACTTGTTCGTGCAATAATTTTAAGACCAAAAGTCAATAATTTTTCACATTGAAAAATGTAAAGTATTAAAGTTTAGTATAAATTCATTGCCTAGTTAATGGTCATAAACCCAAACAACATATTTTGGACTATGTTTCAACTATAAAGATCTTCCTTATATTTATATGGTTATATATAGAATAATGATATTTATCTTTAGAGTAATGATATTTAACTCTACTTGCAACTCCAATTAAGGTGGCGCTAATATGATATTAAATTATAAGTAAAATTAAATTATTCATTTAATTTCACCTCTAAATTAGTCTATCATCTAGCGCCACCTAAATTGGGGTTGCAATCCCAATGAAGTTACATAACTTTATTCTTATTATTATGGTGATGGAATATCGGTAATGTGATAGTTTATATGAAATAATGGATTTGACAAATCAATTTTTATGAGAGAGAGAAGGAAAAATACATGAGATAGTGGGTTGTCATAAATTTATCATTAGAATAATGATATTTAACTCCACTTGCAACCCTAATTAAGGTGGGGCTAATATGATAGTAAATAATAAGTAAAATTAAATGATTAATTTCATTTCACTTTTAAATTAGTTTATCATCTAGCGCCACCTATATTGAGGTTGCAATCCCAATGAAGTTACATAACTTTATTCTTATTATTATAATGATAGAATATCGGTGATATGACAGTTTATGTGAAATAATGGATTTGACAATTCAATTTTTATGAGAAAGAGCGAGAGAAGGTGAAAAATGTAAGAGATGGTGGATTGTCATATCACCGATATTTTATCATCATGATGATAAATAACATTACTCTTATATACAATATTATAGAAATTACTAATTATTGTTATTATATTTATGTGATAGGAGTTTTTACTATTGACCACATTTGAAATTTGTTTATTATTATTATTTTTTATAATACTTTGACGATATAAGGTTTTATCACCGGTCATCTTTAAAATTAATATTTAGGTAATATGAAATTTAACTATTGACATCCAATAAGATAATGACTCGTTTGAGAATAACAATATTAAAATTCAATTTGAGTTCTAAACATATTGAATTGCTCATTTGAATTTTTGAGATCTAATGCCATATTAGGAGTTTCCTCGTAGATTTATCTTGTTAGAAAGAGTAGCTCAATCTTTCTATGTTTGGCTCATGTTTATAATTTTTTTATAAATACTCAAATAATTTTTTATCACACGTTATCTATTAGTGTTATTCATTTATTGGCCATCCGTTCATATCTATTTATAATTTAAATCATTAAATTTTTTTTTTCCAAACATGCTCAGACATTAATTGTTATTTTTATATTTAAACAGCATGAAATTTTGCTCTTAACGTGATTATGCAATAATATATTCTTTTTATACGTAATTCAAAAACAAAAAGTAAATAAAATTTTCTTATTCCTATCACTATTTCTACCTCATTGGGTTTTAGTTTATAACTTCTAACGTTCAGAACTAATCTTGCTCATTTTTCTAATGTTTAGTACTTCACGGTCCACTTATGACTTATCGATACTAAATAGTAATTCAACGTAGTTTTTAAATAATTTCCATTGGTAAAATAATGCAATTTGTTGGGATGTTGATGTTGCAAAGTGAACATCATATTTCCGAGCACGGACGGATCTGGGGGGCCCAGTCCAGCCCCCAGCCCATTGAACTTTTTTTAGTAGAAAAAAAAATTTATGTAAAAAAAAAATTCTTATGTAATTTTTTTTTTTTTTTT
>CADEPD010114401.1:0-11769 GCA_902829195.1 Fraxinus dipetala
TAAATTATAATTCAATTTTCTCTTATTTTTTTATCAACCACACATTTTTAATAAAATAATATTACATGTAAACTCAAAAATTATGCTTTTTTTAACTACACATTCTCCAAAAAAATTACTATTCATCTGCAACGAACAAAAATTCAAAGATTCTCTACTTGGAGACAAATTCCACTACAAGGAATAAGACTTAACTTTTCAACAAAAACACCAAACAAAATTCTCCATCAAAATTTTCAATTGGAAAAATTCCCTACATTTTCCACAAAACTCAATTAGGGCAAACTCAATAATTTAGTATTAACTGAATTCCAAGCATTGCTTAGCAAGATTATCTTGGATACCAAAGTTGCTTGAATTATACTCACGAGCACCAAAAAATACAAATGATTTAATAATCACCAAACAAGGCAGAAACAAGCCATGTAACAGAATCAACACAACTAACTACTTCAATAGAAGGTTCTTGGCTAGAATCAATACCTTCAATTATATTCAAAACAAAAAGCAACTAAATCAGCATCCCCGTACCTATGTGGAGGCCTAATATTCCTCTTGGGTACGATGGCACAACGAGTAATGGTGGTAAAGTGGAATTATTCATAACTTCTGAACTTGACTGAAATGTATCCTTCAATGTAGACCATAAACTAAACTCTGACGGTACTGAACCAAACTCAAAATCCAACCTAGTACCTAAATTTTGTTGATTCATCTTCAAAGATTCTATAGAAAATTGTAAGACATATGATTGGGACCTTCACTATCCTTTCATCACAATATGGGTACCTTTACTAAACTTTAGGATTCCACATTCATATTTGTACCCTTTCAAGTCAAGAGTGTTCAAGAAGATAAGATTTCTCTTTAAATATAGAACATGTCTCACAGTATCAAGTGTTCTGACAATCCATCAAATATCTTAATTTCGATCCTTCAAATACTAGCTATCCTACAAGATGTATTATTACTCATTATCACAACATCTTTTAAAACTATTTTGTATGTGGAAAACAAATCCCCATTGAGACACATATAAAAAGTGCAGCTTGTATCAAGAATCCAATTCAGTCAGACTTGATGTCACCGTAAGAGATAATCAAAAGTTCATCATCGTGAGAATTTTTTGTAATACTGGCTTTAGCTGAAGTATCGATTGCTTTTCCTTCTAATTAGCTACAACAATTTTTCTTTATTCTGTAACTTATAGCAATCATTTATCATATGCCACTTATTTTTTCAATAATTACAAATTTTATTATTGAAGTTAGGCCTTAATTTTTCCCTTCCATAACCACTATTAGAGTTCACCACCAAGGCTCCCACGTAGCTCAGTCGAACCATCGAAGCTCTTTTTGTCGAAGCATGTGGTATTCCACATAGAACGCATAGGACCTACCTGAATCCATTAAATCTGAAGCACGAAGCGGTTTCATGGAATGGACCTTCCGAAGCAACCCTTTTGTCGAAGTGACGATGCTCAATGAAGTAGAATCTGAAGCTTAATCAAGACTGGCGATAACCCACATTTGAGGATCCTGAATCTATGAAATCCTTTTGGAATGATTGACTCTTTGGAGCCACTTTTGACAAGACGATCGTCGATCATGAATTAAACCCCATCACAATCCCCTTGTACGGCTTTACAGGTGATAGCATCACCCCAGAGGGAAAAAAATAACTCTTGCAGTGGAAATGAGATAGCCACTCCTAGATATCTCTAAACTTTATGGAATTCTTAGTATTGGATAGCCGATCATCTTACCATGGGGTGCTAGGTACACTCGCCCTAAAAGACTTATGGGAGTTACCTCTATTCACCACCTATGCATGAAATTTCCTACTAAGCAAGGATTGCCATAGTTAGAGGTGATAAAAAAGAGCACGAGAATGCTACTGAACTCGATAAGAAAAGCCAAACCTAGGGATGTCAACATGGTGCTGATGGATGTTGATATGGTAGACGCCACATGAGGCCAAAATTTCAGTCAAGAAGACATCGAGATTGCGGATGCCCTCGAGCAGGTGGTCATGCTCGATGAACTGGACTCCCTCGTTATTGATTCCGAATCCCAAACAGCACCAGTGTAGGAGCTAGAATGTTTTCCGTGAGTCTTTAAGACCTCACCAAGGCATTGCAGGTGGGAAAATGTCTACTACTAAAGGCCAAAGAAAGACTTTAGGGTTTTTTTTTTGTGTAGAAATCTTGATGTCTTTGTATGGAGGCACGAGGACATGGTAGGTATTGACTTCAAGGTCAGTTGTCACTATCTAAAAATTGATCCTATAGTTGCCCTGCATAGACTGAAGAGAAGGACCTTCAACCTAGAGAAATATGAAGCCCTAAAGGAGAAAATGCAAAAAATGATAAAGAACGGCTTCATCGGGGAGCCATCTACCCGAAAATGGGTCTCAAACCCAATTTTAGTAAAGAAACACAATGGTAAATGGAAAGTGTGCATTGATTTCTCCAACCTTAACCAAACTTGTCACGAGGATAGTTTTTCCCTTCCAATAATAGACCAACTCGTGGACTCCACTGCTGGGCATGAGCTTTTAAGTTCTATAGATGACTGTTCAAGCTATAATCAAATCCTCATGTATCCAACAGACAAGATAAACAACTCTTTCATCACTAATAGATGCCTTTATTGTTATAAGACGAAGCCCTCCGGGCTAAAAAATGCATGTGCTACCCATTAGAGGCTTGTTAACAAAATATTTGCCAACCATATTGGCAAAATAATGAAGGTCTACGTGAATGATATGCTTGTGAAAAGTTTAAAGGCAGATGACCATGTAAGGTACCTAGATGAAACTTTCCAAATTCTATGAACGTACAAAATGAGATTAAACCCCCACAAGTGTGCATTCGGTGTTGCATTCGAAAAATTATTGGGATATATGGTCAACCAAAGAGGGACATAGAGGCTAATCTAGAAAAAATCTGAGCCTTGGTCGAGATAAGGTCTCTTCAAAAACCAAAGGAGTTGTAAAACTTAATTGGGCGTGTGGCAGCTTTAAGCCGCTTTATCTCGAAGGCCACCGACAAATGGCTCCCTTTCTTTAAGATCTTAAAAGGGGGCAAGAAGTTCCAATGGACGGAGGAGTGTGAAGAGGCCTTCTAGGGACTGAAAAAGCCCATAGGACAAGTCCCACTCCTCTCAAAACCCAAGTCTGGAGAGGCTTTGCAACTTTGTTTGGTCATCTCCATTAAAGCCATTAGGGCATTTCTCATAAGAGGAGAAGATACCCTCCAGTTGCCTATATACCATATGAGTAAGGCACTTTTAGCGATCGAAACCCGCTATCTTGATATGAAAAAGTTAGCTCTAGCCTTGATTATTGCATCGAAGAAATTGAGGCAAATTTCCAAACTCAAACAATACTTGTGTTAAGTAACTTTCCCCTAAAGCAAGTGCTTCAAAAACCCGACGCTTCGGGAGCTAAAATAGGCAGTTGAGCTCAACGAGTTCGATGTTGTTTTCAAAACAAGAATGGCCAACAAAGGCCAGACCCTCACAGATTTCGTTGCAGAATTTATTTCTGTCCTAGAGATTGATGAAATAATGAAGCTCGTAGAACCTCTTACGTGGAATGTGTTCGTGGATGGTTCATCTGGAGAAATAGCTCAGGAGTGGATGTGGTCCTGGTTAGCCCCGAGGGACAGAAGTTCAATTGCGCAGTGAGGTTCGGGTGGCTGAATATCAGGCACTTCTTTCCCAACAACGCGGCTGAATATAAGGCACTTATGTTTGGCTTAAGGTTGGCTAAAGGAATGCAAGTGAAGACGTTGATCATTAAGAGTGATTCCCAACTGATAATTATCCAGGTGAATGGCAACTTCACAGTAAGAGACAAGAGCATGGCCGCGTACCTTAAATTGGTGATGGATCTACTTCTATCTTTTGAAAAAAATCGAGTTAGCTCAAATTCTGAAGTTGAAAATGCCCACGCTGATGTCTTATCCAAGTTGGCTAGTAGCAAAGACTCAGAACTACTAACGATCGTGTAGATTGAACATCTCTAAAAACCTTCCACTACTAAAGAAAAAGAGGTAATGTGGGTAGAAGGAACGCTTATATGGATGCAACCTATAATAGCCTTTCTTAAAGAAAAAACCTTCCTCGACAACAAAGACGAACCTTACAAACTTAGGAGAATGACATTCCACTTTGTATTTTAGGATGATATGCTCTACAAAAAAGTTTTTTTCCTTACCCCTCATCTAATGTATCGGAGGGGAGGAAGCCACCTACATCCTTCGCGAAATTCATGAGAGAGTTTATGGCAATCATGCTAGAAGGTCTCGTTGGCACAAAATACACTACGGCAAAGGTAATATTAGCCTGCTTTGAAAAAAGACACAATCTAATTTGTGTGAAAGTGTGATAAATGTCAACGTTTCTCCCATATCCAGAGACAACCCATGGTCGTTTGCCAAATGGAAAATTGACCTTATAGGCCCTAAACCCAAGGGTAGAAGTAGTGTAAGTTTTGCTATCTTCACCATCAATTACTTCACGAAATGGGTTGAAGTCGAACCTTTGGTTAGAATCATGGAAAATAACACTTTAAAGTTCTTGTGAAAGAATATAATATGCCAACTCGGAATTTCTCATTCAATTATCTCAGATAATGGGTGTTAGTTTGATAACAAAAAGGTAAGGGACCTATGTGAGGAGCTCAAAATCAAGAAGCACTTTTCAACACCTCACCACACTTAAGCAAATGGACAAGTAGAGACTTTAAGCAAAATCATCAAGTATACTCTGAAAAGAAGCCACCTCCAATGGAGCATGGGTCGATGAATTGCCAAAAGTATTGTGGGCAATCCGGACTACAAGTCGGACCCCAACTGGAGAAACCATGTTCTCAATGGCTTATGAGCCAAGTGGAAGTCAGTTTACCTTCTGCCCACCAATTGCAATTCAATGAAATATCCAACGTCGAGTGGAGAAAATGTGAGCTCGATTTCCTCGATGAAAGCAGGGATGAATCCCGAGTGAAACTAGCCACATGTCAAAGAAAGATGACCCATTATTACAATGCGAGAGTTAGGAAAAGAACCTTCTGGATAAATGACCTAGTGCTTCGGAGAGTTTTCTTATCTTCGAAAGAATGATGGGTGGTACGTTGAGTCCATACTGGAAAAGTTTGTGCCACATTAAAGAAGAGCTATGACCTGATACTTATTGGATAGAGAAACTGGATGGAAAAATACAACATTGCCCGTGGAACATAAATCATCTTGGAATATAATACTAGTAATTGGGCTCTATGGCTGGAAGAACTTTCCCTACCCTTGTAAATGTTTCAAAATGATTCAATAAAAGTACATTTTGTTTTGTACATCTAAAACACATGCGTCCCATGATGAAGTTAAATGTCATGGGTGAAGCTCATACATGGATGAATCATCCACCGTGTACAAAAGCATGGGTGCCTCGAAGACGAGGGTCAGATCCCAAAAGGGATTACCTAATTGGTCCTCTGAACCATCCACCATGTACGGAAGCATGGGCGCCTCAGAGATAAAGATCGGATCCTGAAAGGGATTACCTCATTGGTCATTTGAGACGTACAACATAAGCCTCACATGACGAAGTTGAACGTCATGAAAGAAATCTCTACATGGATGAACTATCCACCATGTACGAAAACATAAGCGCCTCAGAGATGATGATCGAATTAAAAGAGGGATTACCTCATTGGTCCTCTGAAACATACAACACAAGCCTCCCATGATAAAGCTGAACGTTATGGGAAAAGTCCCTACATGGATGAATCATCCACTATGTACAGAATCATGTGCACCTCAAAGACGAGGATCGAATCCCAAAAGGGATTACCTCATTTGTCCTCCGAGGCGTACAACACAAGCTTTCCATGATGAAATTGAACATCATGGGAAGAAGCCCATACATGGATGAATCATCCACTATATACTGAAGCTGGGTACCTCGGAGACCTGGATCGGATCCCAAAAGGGATAATCTCATTGGTCCTTCGAAGCGTACAACACAAGCCTCCCATGACGAAGCTGAACGTCATTAGAGGAGAAATAATATTAAAGTTGAACGTATTTGAAAGTTAATCACGTTTCAAATGTTTGAAAGATAATTCGTCTTTGGAAGTCATTATATTTAATTTAGTTCAACTTGCACACCTTATGGAGGTCCCAACACTTACAAGTTATATTGTTTAACATTAATTATATTTACTATGAACATTAGTAAAGTCCCAGCTCAAAAACAATAAGTTAAAGAAATATATACTTCATTAATAAATAAATTTGTATAAAAAAAGGCCTCAACCATTACATAAAAAACAAAATAAATAATCGTATATTATGTTGGAGGTGGCAGAGAGTCTAATGCTTCCGCAACAGACGCTTCAGCAGTTGGAGCTTCTTGTCTTGAAGTTTCGTTCTCAAGAGTACTCTCTTGATCCATTTCTGCTTTTTCCACTACGTCATCAGCTGGGGTCTGAGGTACCTCCTCCAAAAACTTCGCTTTCAGTTCAGAAGCATTGAGTTCTTGGTAAAGCTTTCCTACCTGTCTAATACTTCCACATAAGAAAACCTCATCCAATAAGCGCCAAAGTGCTGATACCCTTCCGTCAAAGAAAGTTGGCATGTAGTCCTTGACATCCTCTAATACTTGCTTTCTGAGCATCAGCCTTAGCCTGCTCAGCCTCATTCACATAATATCTTATTTGGGTCACCAGAAACCCGTTAGCATCCTTTAGCCCAACATTCTTTAAGTTGACATTGTTCAATGCTTCTAATGATTGTTTGAAGTTTCAATATTTTTTGTCAAGGAAATCACTTCACACTGAAATTCATAGGCATCCCTTTTTAGAGTTTCGATTTCTGCTAAGGCAGAATCCAACTTAATTGTCTCTTCAGTTCGTTAGGTCCTCAACTCTTCAGCCTCAGCTTTTATCTTTTTCAACTTTTCGTTTGTTGAGACCAATTTTTCAAACGACTATTGGTTGTACATCTGAATGTCCTTCAGAACCTCCTGGCACTTCAGGGCGACCCCAAAAGCCTTGGCACTTTGGCTTACCAAGGTAGCCGTCAGATCCACCGCATCACAGGTGGAGAGATAGTTCTGCTACCTCTCAGTCCAAAACTTGTAAAAATTTACAGTTGCACCTTGGACCTCAGGTGGTAGCATGTATATCATTGTTGGGGGCAATCTCCTCATCTTGCCCAGCTAAAAATCTTCAGAACTTTTCAGGGGTCCTCGTTATTGGAGCCTTCTTCGCAGCTTTGTAGGTCTGCTCCACCTCCTTCACAGCCTCTTTTGCCTTTTGAGCCTTAGCAGCATTGAAGGAAGCCTGCATCAACTTCAAAGGTGGAAGATGTGGGGTTCGCTAGGCAGTTGGGACATTGGTTGTCCCGAACTTCCTAGATACAGGGCCAATGCTATGGGATAATTTTTTTTTCTTCTGTGGCTATTCCACTTTCCCTTTGCCTTTATCCATCCTCTAGGCCCATTTGTTCTAAATTCTCGCTGACTTACTTGGCACCTCCGAAAGAGGACTTCAAAGCCCTAGAGCTCACTGTGGAAGTGTCTTTCAATATAGAAGCCATGTCAGGGGTGGGGTATTTCTTTCACCCAAAGTCATCTGCAAATAGTAAAGATTACGTTAAAATCAATACAAAGTACCGTGCATAAACATGGGGCCTCAGTATTTACCTTTTGAGGCCAGCAATCCGAAGTCCAAAAACAACTTGCTTTGGTCAATTAGGCGATCACAGTTGTGTGATCTTTGAGGATGTCTATAGATGTCTTCGATGACGTCCCACTCAACTTGGGAAAGTTCAAAGTGATTCCCTGAAATTGGTAGCCAAGGAGCGTCAAATAAAGTTATAATCAAATGACATATTTTTAAAAAGACGCACAAGCTTCAGAATACTGGGTCGGCACAGTATAGGCAGGGGCCTTATCTGTCTTAACCATTTGCCACTTCTCCCCGATCCAGAACGACAACTCCTTCAACCCTTTTATAGAAAAAGACAGGCCCACTACAAAAGGGGCAGGGGCCTCCCAAGGAGTCATGTAGTACATCCCTTAGACTCATCTTTCCCAAGGACCCGAATTTGGAAAATGGATTGGAAGACGTAGAATGACATATCCTCGCCAAGCAAGGTTTTCTTCCAAAGAAAGTATGCCCCAACCAGCTAGCTCCACCTATTTGGCAATAACTGGGAGTGAGCCAACATATAGGACCTCAGCATCGTCCTCAAAAATGGGTGCAAACGGAGACATACCCGCCCTAAACAAGAATTTACTAACTGATATACATTTCGGCCTCGGATAGCAGACACGTCGTCGGTTTCGAGCTCTAAGAGTTCTATGGAATTTGTTATTCTATATTTTTCTCTAAGTTCAACCAATTTGGAAAATGTCATAGCAAAATTGATTCTTGTAACCCCCTACCCTACCTCATACTCAATGGGACCTTCACTCATGGTCCAATAACCCCTATCCAACCCTCTCAGACATAGCTTGCTCCCTAACCTTAGCAATGGTTACCCTCCAACCGCTAACACTCGATCCAGAAGCCATTGAAATTAAATAAAAAAAAAGATGGAAATGATGGGAAGACATAGAAAATTTTAGAAAAGTTACCTAAATAAAGAGAAGCTCTAAGAACGTGGTGTCACCCGAGAACAGAAAAGTTGGAACATTTTTAAATGTTGGATAGATTTGAAGATTTTTTGCAAAGGTAAAAAGTTAAAACAATGACAAGTTTTTGGCTTTTATACAAATGGGAAATGAAGCACGGCCATTGGATCAAGATTCTCTCATATGAAGCGTCCATTTTTTAACCACATCTAAGGCATTGAATTCAAATGGTTTATCTTATTAGTGCCTCAAATTGATATGTGTTTCTCACATGCGAGCATCAACCATCGGTCTCAAAGTATAACAATGTGGTCATCATTGCGCATTTAATATATAACGGTTGTACATGTATTGAAAGTTGAAACGCTTCAGTTGTCTTTTCTTGGTAACGTACAAAAACATCAAGTTATTGGCACTATTATCAAAAACATACTTTATTGTTAATAAAAAAAAGGGAGCTTTAGCAGTTCAGTATTTTCCTGCTTCGGCTCATCAAACAAATTTTTGCCATTTTCAAAACAAGGAGTTTAGTATTCCAGTACTACATAAGGATGGGATGACATACGAGAATCAGGTTCAACTTCGAATTTCAACTGTGATATCAATATCTATACTTGGACTTGGAGGACTATTATGTTGTCGAAAACCTAACCATGACGGTAGACCTGCCCCAAAGAAATTCCACTCAAGATAGAAGTCCACGCATGACATGAATAATCATATCTAAACTTGGAGAACTATTGTTATGCTTTGCCACCAAGGTTCCCACGTGGCTCAATTAACCTACCGAAGCCATTTTTGCCGAAGCCATGTGGCATCCCACGTGGAGCGCATAAGACCTATTAGAGTCTACTAATCCGAAGCACCGAAGTGATTTCATGGAATTGACTTGTCGAACCCCCCTTTTGCCCAAGTGGCAAGGCTCAATGAAGTAGAATCTGAAACTCAATTAAAATTGGGGACGACCCACATTTGAAGATCCTGAATCTATGAAATCCTTTTCGAATGATTGATTGGACTTTTATAATGAGTAAAAAGGTCAAAGTCTTGTCAGAATAGGTCATAGGGCAGCTACTCCTATTTGGGAGCATTTAATGCACTACAATCTAATTGGGTCAAAATTAATACCTAGGTTAAGATGTCTCGGTTAAGCAAATGAGGCCACATGTCCATTCATCCAATGGATACTATTTCGCATGTAACACTAACAAATATCCTCTATTTGTATCATTTAGGGGGTGATGCTAATATATCAACTACAAGCTATACATTCTCTCTTTTTTGTTTGATTTGTGGTTTTTAATTTTTGATATTTGATCTTAACCTTTAGTTTGGTTCTTTATCGATCGTTCATTATCGTGTAACTTCGCTTATATATTTAGTCGAAGCACGGACATATTTGTCTCGTGTCATAAAGCTTCTCCCACATTCAAACTCTAGATATTGTTGACTTGTATTTCGTCTACACGTGTTGGAATTAGTTTGTTTGGACACGAGTGAGCTCGATATCTGTTGTCCATGTCAACGGTCTAAAAAATGGAGTCAACAACAACTACCAATAATATGAAGTAAATATCACAAATGCACAAGAATAAAAGATAATTGACAGAGGAAATGAGAATTTACTAAAGTATGGATAAAGAATATAAAGACATCGTGTTTAAAATATTGTTTAACTTGTCTATATCACAATGAAGAACTAACTATATTTAGGGAATGCTTTAAACCCTTTCTAGATTAATAGATGAAAAAAATGCTGAAAATGCTTTAGAAAGTGAAACGGGGCCTGGGCCGAACGATACAGTTGCTCGAGCGCCAGGCAAGCACCAAGCGGCTGCCAGCTTCCTGCTTTGCACGCTTGAGCGAGGGCTAGCGGTCAGCTAGCGAAAATGAGTCGAAAATTTCTCTTTGGTCCATATTTTGACATTTTCAAATTCAATCAAAATTTCAAACTCCCAATTTGAATTTCAACTAGAATTTCCAAATAAATTTCGAATAAGATTCCCAAATAGTATTCCAAATAAAATTTGGATCATACCCTAATTCTAATAGTATCTCTCTCCATTGAGTTCTCTATGTTGAGATAGGTGTCTAATAGTGTTAGGATTAACTCTAATTTATAATATTTTGTTTTTGTCTATTAAATAAGTATTGTTTATTTATTTTGATTTAGTTGTTCATTACATATTTGAGCAAGCAATTAATGATCATCAATTGCATTGCAGACTAGGTGTTTTCCGTTAACCCCAATCCTTCAATTTTCGGATTGGAATAAGGAGTTCAGTGCAGTACAAATGAGAAGAATTTGTCCTAGATCGAATAATAGGGTTTGGCACTCTATTTGGGGTCAAAGAATTAGTTACTTTTCCAATTTGCATATGCGATTTATCTTGATCGTAACGATCATTTATTCGAGGAGTAATGACATTGATACACTTAAAAATGTATTGAATGAACCAAGACAAGTGTTGATAAATTTATAGCGGACCATGCTAATGAATAATAATAAGTGGCTGTCTTATGAATGACTGAAATCCGTTATAGAATAGTGGTTAATACTTGCGAGCTTAAAGTTCTTTGATATGTCAATAAGTGAGTAATTAATTACGGTCATCACGTTAGTGTGTTGATAGCTAATAGGAATCAAAGTAGTGAACATGTATTAGCATTCAAAATACATCACTTTATTCGAGAGGTAAATTAGTCCACTTGAGTATTTTCTTAAGAGAACAATTTAAATTTGAGTTCAATATTTGTGGATATTCGAATCATTAATTATATGATCGTATCACGAAAAAAATAATTTAAAAAAGTGAGATGCAAGTGCTGTAATAATTGAAAGAACAAAACAATCATTTTCACCTGATTTGATTGTTCGAAGTCCGACGAGAGTAATACCTATATATGACAAGTCAAGAAGATATAAATTGCAAGGAATTACTTTATAATACTTCTGTGATTTTTATATAATTTAAGAGTTCAATTTCTCTCCATTAGTGAAAAAAGTAAAAACTAATAATTATAGTGGACAATCTCTGATTAACTTGATCGTGTATAATTATTTTGCTTAAATTATATAAGTCCGATCAAGTGCATCTGGTAACTTCAATTGATTTAATTTAATTTTTTT
>CADEPD010114452.1:0-10430 GCA_902829195.1 Fraxinus dipetala
AATAAATTATAATTTAATGAGAAATAATGTACTGAACGAGGCATAATTAGCCCTATTTGTTAATCTTTTTTCTTTATTTCAAACATTCGAATTAGAATTACTTGTAAATTTATCCGAGAAAAGTAAATTTACTTGGTGAAAATAATATTACCACGCACATAGCAAAAGGAAGAAAATTAACATTTTCACCACTAACTTAAAATACAAAAGAGTAATCAATGTATTAATGGACCCAAAAAGTTATCATATTTTATTTTTTTTTAAAGTACATCCATCCTACAGTTTTGTAATTTTTCCGTAGAAGTCGTCAATCTAGGAACAATGGTCTCGGGCGCAATTTCTCCTCTTATTTTATTTCTCGAGTACAAATCAATTATTTCTAATTCCAATATCGAATTCTTTTTAGAAAGATTCATTCTCAAGTTGACAAAGCACTACATAAAATCAATTGCATTGATGGGTTTGAAATCATCTGAGTTTATAATATGTTAACATCCTCCAATATTTGAGTTGAGACAGTATTGACTATTGATTCTACTTTCATGATTTTCATGTGATGCCAAGCAAATTGTGTTGCAGGCTCGTACTTAAGAAGTGGGATAAAGACCTAATTGGCTAATTGCAATAATAAATTAATTAATTGGGACCAGATTTTTATATAATAATGAATTCAATAATGGTGGCATGTTCACTTGTATTCATGTGACGACGACCTTGCCTTCCAGCTCTGGGCCCCTCCCCAACTTGCATATTATTTGTCTAACTCAAACATTATGTACTATGGTGTGACAATGTTAAAATATAGAAAGTATTAAATGTGTTTATACAGAAACGATGTTATAAATATTTTGAAATTGAGTTATATATTGATTGAAAAAATCGCATCTCTCTCAAATTCATACCAATCGAACGAATCATTCAACTTTTGATGCTACAGATTTATAGACAAAAAAAAAATTACTTTTAACGCACAAAATAAAAAAATTACATATAATAAAAAACTTTCACAAAAGAAGCATAAAGAAAATTAAATAGTTATTATATATCACTTGATTGTAAATTACTATAAATGTTAAATAAAAATTAGATTAAATAAAGTTAAATAAATAAAAGGATATAATAGGTCCAAGTGAGTGGTAGTTTGACCAAAATTCAGAATCATCATCTTCTTCATCTTAGGGCCATGATTGAATTAGGTTTGAGGATTAATAAATAATTTAGATTAAAACATAGACCTAAATAATTGTCTCCCAAACTTTAAGAATCCCATGTTACCAGCAATCATCCCAATCCCTCTCCATCACTATCCAATTCCTCTACTCTTTGTATTTTGTGTCTCACTGTGTCTGTGTGCTTTTCTTTTCTTTTGGTGGTGGTTGTTGGGGAGGGGTGGGAGTTCTTCTCAACTATATGGACCACTCCTTTTTCTCTTTGTGTAGTACACACAGTCAATTCCTCTACTCTCTGTATTTAGTAGAATACTGGTAGAAGAAACAGATTTAAAGCAGAAACAAAGTTAAAATATTCTCTTCATTATCTTGTGCAGTGCATTTTTACCTGAGATGTACTCATCAGACATACAGTAAACATCATCAAAATGAACAAATTGTGCAACTTACTGAAGAATTAGACTACAAATATGTAGTTAAGTAGCAGAAGATACAAGGGTGAAGCAGCAAAGACTGCTATGAAGAATGTACATCATATTTCCATCAACATTGCAAATGGTAAACAGGCGATAGTACGGAGAATACTTGACAGGCAGTATTAAATTAAATTAGACAATACGAAAGAAAATATATTAGATTCTTTTTGTTAATTTAATACGAATAATCTTGTATAGCCCCACCTTATCAAGTAAGTGACGATGAATAAACCATCAGGCCTTACTCTCAATAAAGAGGAAGAAACTTCAACTAATTGCCAAGTGAGACAGCTGAATCCAATCAAACATATTGTTTGCTTTGGTTAATTTGTGTAGAGAAAGGAGCATTGTGAAAACATCAACTATGAGTCTTTTGTTCCAATGGGATTGAAATTAATGTTTGAATATAACTGAATGTATAAACTATTTATAATTTCTTTTTATCAAAATGGAGGCTAAATAGAATCCCTAATAGAATTTTAGATGTTGAGAAGACTTCACCTTTCAAAATGCAATCTCAGATTTGGTATGACTTACTTTCCTGTATTTCTCTCAAATATTCAACCCAATCACATGATCTTCCAATCAAATCCTCCAATGGAATGTAAGTGTTCGACTGATACTCGGTTTTCTGTTCCTCCACTGCACGAATATTTACCAAATCATCCATTATCAGTTTTTCCTGTGGAGAAAAATGCTCTGAATTTAATACCAAAATACCAGCGATATCCTGCCCCGGAGTATGCTTAGTATCTGGTGCTTCCTCAACGACATTCTCACCATATGTGCATACCAGTGGGATTACTTTTCCATCCACAGGCTCTGTCAAAGTATCAGTACTTCGTTTTTCAATCAATAATGATGGATTTTCATTTACATTGCTGCTTATTTCTCTTTGTTTCGATAGAAATGTCTGCTCCATAAACATGACCACTTTTTGGTTCTTGCGCGCATTGCTAAGTGCTTTGTTTTTTAGAGAGGCGAATTCTCTCTCTACAATTCCTTGCTGTTCCTTCAACCTCATGATATCCAACTTCAGATCATCGTGATCATTCATTAACATTTGAAGCTCCTTTTCTGCATCACGTGAAGATGTATCCATATTTGGTTCTGTTCTTACAGGTTTCTTCATGCTTTGAGGATATTGGTTTCTTCTCTTTATATATTTCAGCAAATGCATCTTCCCCTTTCGAAAGCACTCGTTCTTGAATTCCCATTGGTCCCAATTGATTTTCTTGAAGCCCTTCAAATATTGACACCAAAGAAATTTTACAACCTTCTACTTTCAATTCAAAACAGAAGTTCCAAGTAAAAACAATTAGCACTCAAATGAACAGAATCAAAACCCAATAACCCTAAGAAAATAATTTGATCTATATATTACTCCAAACAGAGAGTGAACGCTGAAAAGAGAGAGACTTGAGAAATGGATTGAGTACAGTACCATCAATGAACAAGAAATCATATGTCTCAAGATGTACATGAAAAATGAACTGAAGATACTTACATAAGTGTTAAGTTGACATACGAAACTCTGGAAATTGTTGTGCCTGAAATACTGAGGAAGAATATTAGCAGCAAACAAATGGGCATTCCATACTATAAAGCTAGATCCTGTGGAGTTCCAGGACACAATGGAGTTTGTTTCGATATTTTCCACCATATCATATATCTTCAACAAGAACGGAGGAGGTGACCTAAAGGCACACGATGAACAAGAAGCACCTAAACTACCACCATTAGTATTTGCTGTAATGCCAGCGGCACCACCACCTTCTCCAACATTACTGCCACTCTCACTTATATCACTCTCCAAAACTACTGTATCCATCACAGCCAGATTTTCAGATCCCTTGTCCAACTCTTTGAACTCATCTCCGATGCAACTCATTACATTACTCTTTCCCTGTTTCGCTTCCATGAGACAGAGGAGAGATTAGTAACAGCGTGTTTCTTAAGAACCTAAAACTGGACCAAGTGATGAATTCTGATGGTTAAGGTGAAGGCTTTTGATAGACTTGTTATTTCATTAACGTGAGAGAGAGATCAATATATGCAATGGAATATATTCTCATTGACACAGTATAATGGACATATTCCATTTGCTCAGCTAACATCATCTTTGTGGTTGGGTTTAACCTTCAAGATGGAACCAAATGTTTGTATCTGGGAGAACTTTTAACTGGCCAGTTAGTATGGTTTGCACAAGACAGGATAATTAGCAAGCAATTTTTATCTGTGACTTTCGTTTTGATGGAACAGAAAAGACTTGAAAAAAATAGATTCCACTCGTTTTCTATTTTCCTTCTTTTTCCTTCTATGATCTAGACGAACCCCATGAAACCAAAAAGAATGGTCAGAAATTGAAGACAGAGAACCTGAACTTGCGTCTTCAACACTACTCAAGCCCATCAAATACACAAATATCGTATAGGAAAACAAGGATTTCTTTGCTCAACTGTAACTCAGTCTCAAACCAAAATTAAAGCATCCATGTTCTTGCACCGATATATTGGCCAGAGGTAAAAATATATACATATATTAAACGATAGAAGAAAATGAAAAATCAACATGAACAAGTGAGAAATTATAGAGCATTATCTTTATTCGAATACAAGAAAAGGGCCCAGACTGAATATTTTCTGTCATGACTTCACATCTAGCTGCAAAACTTGGTATCGTGTTGTCAAGTACATTTTCTCGGCCAGATTGACTGGGAATATATAAAAAAGGATGAATAAACAAGTGAATACAGCAAAAACTGTCCTGACTGCCAAATGACGAAACTGCAAAAGAACATGTGCCTTGGGTTAAAACAAACACAAGGCCCTGATGATGCTTACTGACATATCTAAATCCTGTTCACTCTCTTAAATGCCGCTGGAGTCTCTCCCGAAGATGAAACGCCTTCCCCAGTCTGATATCACCAATGCTCTTGTTCGCCAGCTGACTAGCTTACTGGATAATAAAGCCCAGTAATTAACAAACTTTTTATCCAAAAATGGAAAGTTAATTATGTATAGTAACTATTCTATTGCAACCTAATGATATATACATGTTTCAATATTTTTATTTACAAGTTAATCCTAAGTTTCCAATGAAGAAAAGTAGAAACCTCACCTAGCATAAACAGAATACCAAAGCCATTGGGAGCTGTAGCCAATTGAAACAAAATCTCCTGGAAGTTGGGCAGCTGTCTGCTCCCCTCCCAAAGGAGCAAATTGTCCAAAATGCTTGTACCTTGAACATCATCACAGAATTAGAAAACATCAAGATATGCACCAGGTGGCAGCAGCAAAAGTACTGATGGAATAGGAACTTTTATATTTTTCTTCAGTATCATTTATGTTGTTCATTTTGCTTTGATTGTGATTATCATATAAACTGGAGATTATATTGAAAGCTACTCTGGAGACTGGGTACCAATCCAGAGTGCATGTTCATTGTCATGGAGAAAGCCTACCATGGAACAAAGAGAAAGCAGAAAGCTTTCAAGAACAAAATTTAACTTGTACCTGAAGGGGCGGAAACGATGACGTCCTTCTCCCCTGAACCGAAGAGGACCTTCTGGATTTTTTTCACACTTCTCCATGCGGTTGAAACAATCAGCAAGGTAGGAACCTTGCTGTGCTGCAACCTGGAATGACAACAATAAAGCACATAAATGCTGTTTCACAAAAAATCTCTGGTAAATACAAAGATATTCAAATCCACCGGTTATATATATTCTAATACTAACCTGAGCAGTTGCGGGAAGATTCTTCATCTGAGAATCTACCTGGGAAAGAGCTAATGTGAACTCTTCAAGATTTACTTCAACGGATTTTACATCATCCCCTTTTGAATCTTTCAACAGATCAACCAAACTATACATCTGTTTTTCTTTTAAGTAGAGGCCCACTTGGGGGTATCTTTCACATATGTCATCAAGGACTTCTTGAAATTCTTTAACCGTAAGTGTTCCAGAGTTGTCTTTATCTGCTTTACGAAATATGGCACATATATCCTCCTGAAAAGATAAATAGTTGAGGGGTGAAGGCAGATTAATAGAATGCATCATGGAACACAAAATGAAAGTCTATACCATCTCTCTTTTGGTTGCCTAAAGGAAATGAGAAGAAAAGGTTCCAAACATCAATCTTTTACTTACACAATGTAATCAAGGTAATGTGCACCAACACATCCAAACAACTACTTTCAAATCCTATGAAATGAAGATGTAAATAGGCACAAAATGCTACAGTAGATTGTCCAAGATGCAATATAATATGGCAGTACTACAGAATTCGATGTATTCCATTGATCATAAACAAACTGTACGGCAAAAGTAGGCTGAGCGAGAGAGAGAGAATGAACAGATACCACGACTTTGCGCTGATTGATTGTGGCACAATCTCCAAGTGCATAGATGCTGTCACATCCTTCTACTCGTAGCCATTCATCAGTTGCTAATGCACGTCTGTTAGGCTGGGGCACAAAAATGGATATTCAACATCGAGCAAAATAAGAAATCAAAACAGATAGACAACAAAGTCAAAACTTAATAGCAAGTTAAGATGCATCTGAGATATTACCTGACCAATTTGCTTCATGAAATTCATTATAACAGGACGAGTTCCAATACCCGTTGACCAAACAGCCATGCCATATGGCATCGAATATATATTCCCCCCATTCTTAACTTCTTTAGTGTAAATTTCTTTATGTGATACTTTCACAACCATCGCCCCTGTTTTTACGTCAATACCATCTCTTTGAAATTTTTCTTCTCCAAAAGCCGTAATTCTTTTGTCGAACCTGCATACAAGCAACTTGCTGAGAACGTAAGGAAAAGGGAGCCCTCAAAATGTGATACTTCATCTTTCAATTTAGAATTTCTTTTCCATCTTATAACTAATATTTTCCCTTGCCTGTATACTGGCTTATGTGTATATGATAATACGTCTTATGACATGGGAAAGTGAGAGCTTAAATCTGGATAATCAGTATGACCAAACTAAACAAACCTGAACTAATTGTGTAGTTTCACAAAGCTACTCAAGTTTGTGCACTATAATGTCATAAAAGAAGTACAATCATTACTGCATGCAATGATCCTCTATGTAGATTATAGATGCTACTCCCCATATTTGTGACATCTTACTAAATTAGACTGAAGCATATACTACTTTCTAGAAAACATTATGCATATCACGCAGTTTGTGTATTGTGCGAAGTAAAGAATTCCTTTCTTCCTTCTATCAGTTAAAATAGAACAACTTGTGTCAGAGGAAGTTTAAAACTATTTCTACAGCACTGGAAAATTGAGAAAGAGAGAATTATGTCAAATTTTCGATCTCTATGTTCAACGTTTTGGATATCATTTAAGCAAACTTTTGGCTACAGTTCTTGAACCTATCACCAGCAATTGGGATTCTGACGTATCATTATAAAGGCTAAGCAGCCTAGATATTGGAGTGCTTCTAGTCTTCTGTGTGTCATTAAAAGGCAAAACAGCTTAAACTTTGTATCCAACGCAAAGGAGTTGAACTACAACTCCTATTCTAATATTTCATTTGAGGTATTGTGATTCAAGAAATGTAGTTTAAATAAGAGGGGTCTTACATGTTCAAAATATGATCTGTTGCCTCAAGAAGTGTTATCTTAACTAAATCTTTAGCCTTGGGGTATAATCTGACTAGATCTTCATTCACATAATCGTGAAGCTCTGCTGCAAACTCCACACCTGTTGGACCTCCACCAACAACAACAAAATGAAGAATTTTCTCTCTCTCTTCATCAGTAAGGTTAGGTAAGCTGGCCTTCTCAAAACAGTCAATAACCGTCCTACGAATCCTCTGAGCATCTTCTATTTCCTGTAGGAGGAGCAGTTTAATGAATCAAGGTGCATTTAAGAGGCACAATGTACCAAAACATTGATACTGATAAGGGTAAAGGGTGAGATTTTATGCATTAACATGGTTCAAATAGGGTTAAGGTCTGGCTCCATGGTTAAGGAAACATTACTCACGTTATTTTATTACTCAAATGTGAAAGGAGAGACGGATCCTTTCTATTTCCTCCAGGGAAATTAAATTACAGCCTTGAGGAACATATTGGAACAGACTGAGTCCATAACAAGTCAAGCAAGCCAGCGGATGTTACCTTCAAGAAATGGCAATTTTCCGCCACTCCAGGAATGTTAAAGGTATTTGCGCGGGCTCCAATGGCAATCACAAGGTAGTCATAGTCCACGACAAATTCTTCTTCCCCATCCAGATTGGTGGTCAAGTTAGACCGACAATAAACTTTCTTATTATCTGCATCAATCTTGAAGCACTCTGCTTCCCAGTAACGAACATCTATGCTTTTCTGCCAGAGTGTGAAAAACATTGAACTACCAATGAAGTTCTTCAATAACATTCTATAGAACTTAATGATTACGCTGCAGCAAAAAGTCACTTTAAGCCATCACAAAACTCGCTCTACAAAAGGGGATTCATTCAAGCTCTATGCATTTCTAGGGGACGCAGAACAGATCTGAACTACTGATTATATCTAGTCTTTGATAATTTAATATGTTCAAAGAAAATAGGCACTAAGTAGAATAAGGATCATGTCACCATTAAAATGCATTTTGATTGTTTTGCAAATTCAAAAAAGAATAAAAAGAACAACTAGAAGGAACTTAATTGTACTTCAATGATTTCAAGTCACAACTCACAAGAGCAATATACAGTATTTTGAAGGAACGGTATGAAACTAACTTCTAAAGTATTTCAACAGAAATATATTGATTACAATTACTTATTCACTACCATTACCTTTCTGACAATGTTCCGAAAAGGTTCCACAATGCTGCGAGGTTCCACGGTACCACAGGTGACACTTGGCAACAATGGTGTGAATGCAAAATAGTTTCGTGGCGATATAACCTGGACGTCGTATGAGGAATTTTTCAGGTTCTTCAAGAAACTTGTTCCAGCCCAACCAGTTCCAAGTACCACCACCCTCTTTTTCTTGCCATCAACCTCAGTTGAAGTAATGGCATTCATACCATTATCAATTTTATCCTCAGAATACGCTACAAGGCCCCCACCACTGCCATTCATATACAAAAGATTTGAATGGATAAAGTTGTCACGTCAAATTCATATTAATAACTAAAACAATGCTATTTCATGTAAAATTTGGTGTACTAAGTGAACATCTTTCTTTGATTGGTAACCTAAAGTGGAAAAGTTAAATTGCCATCAAAAGAGCTAGAACATTCATTTCTTTCCATTGCTCATTATCCTTTCGCCTCATCTCAAAGATAAACTAAAAATTGCAATGAGCATAAATAACTATAATCATATAATTACAAACCAGCAAACAAGCTATTTAGAGGTGAAGTGCAGCTATTGCGTCAAGACCAAATAATATTGTGATTCTGCCCGCTGAAAGAGCAGCAAAATGAGATATAGAACAAATTCCCATCCAGCTTTTAACCCTTAACATATAATTTGACAAATGGAGTTTTGCTCCTGTAGTATCAGTAAAATCATACAGGATTTCACCATGACAACAAAATCTACCTAGAACCTGCCTCAATTGACACAAGATACGTCCATTGAGGATCGTGAATTTCATTCTTAAATGGCGACTCGCGAGTATCCATCCAGATCAAATCAAATCATTAGTGTAATACAAATAATAGCACGAGGAGATCAAACAGTATCAATCAGATCAGATATGAAAAATCGTAAATGGTCGTTCCATGTATATGTATTTAATTATCAGCAGTAATAACATATCATCCTCAGCCGATGGATCTAAGTTCTTTTAAGTCTATTTTATAGTATTCAAACCATAATTACTTCAAACATATTTAGACTCTGATACTGATAGTCTGATTTAATCGCATGAAACGAACACCTGAACCAATAAACATGATAAAATTATTAATCAGTTAACAGAGAAAAATCGTGCTAACCTTATTAAAAATTAAAACAAGCCTAACAACATAAAAAAATAGACCAAAATTCTAATCCAAGCTGCACTTTGACATTTCTAAATAAGAGAAAAAAGAAATCCAAAAGCACGAAGTAAATACAGAGCAATAAGTACCTGATGGTGAAAACGATCAACATTTTAGTAAGCGATGAATTCTCGCGGAAAGCTCTAGAAAATCTTTGGAACGCCGTCATTTTCTCAATGCTTTTCCTTAACTCAGAATTTCAGATAGCTTAAGCACAAGCAAAAAATCTTAAAATAAGAAAGTTAAATGAGCTCATATAAACACTAACACGGATATATACTGTAACATTGAAAATAAATGAGAGTATACATTGGAAATAAAGGAAAATTTCCAATCAAGTTGGAGGTGCAGGTAACGTGATATATACAACTGTAGTCAGGAACATTCTTCCAGCCTTGACCTGACTTTCCGCCCAAGAATTGGACACGTGTAACCACATGACACAAGGCTTTGTGCCCCTTTCTACGTTATCAAACCGGGCTCGATTGGATTGGACGGTTCAGCCGGATACATTTCTTGGTCTGAAGCGTTTTTAAGAGACTCTTTAAGTATAAAATAAAATTGTCTCTATTTTAAAAAGAAACTCTTAAAATTATATTCTAAAAGATTTTTTAAATTAATATTTTAATTTTGACGATAAGTTTGGCTCTTCAAATTTGAAAAAGTAAATTCACTTTCTATAATTAAATACATTCAAATCAATAGAGAAAATAAAAAGGGTTAAACCCCAATCTTGAGGGTCCCCCACCGCTCCGTCCCTACAGCATTGTGGAGGAGGTAAATCGC
>CADEPD010114551.1:0-10077 GCA_902829195.1 Fraxinus dipetala
TAAATGAATATTTTTTTCCGATCCGAGGGTATTACTTTATACTTTATCGAGGTTTAACCGTAAGCAATTGTTTTGGTTTATACTTCGTAGACGCCATAAATACAAAATATACACATTCAGAAAAATAAAAAAGAAAGAGAAATGTAATCCTAGAAGTAACAACTGTATCAATATTGAACCTGGAAGGTTTTTCTAATAAAATACGCAAAAATAAAATGAAAAGATAGATAAAGTGAGATAAGAGAATTACCAGAATAGCCATCAGGAAGGGGAAGAGTTGTGCCATGTAATTTCCTTCCTCTGAAGTATGCTTCCTCCACTCTTAACCCATCCACTTCCATTCCTACACATCATTTTCTCCATTAATTCATCAAATTCGAATCAAATGCAACAAAGAAAACTACAAGCAATATTTCACAAATCGTGAGTTTCGTGTTCGAAAGTTATCATACCAGAGGATTTGGGCTTGAAATAGTCAGAAACGGAGGTAGAACCTTCGTACTTGATGCAGCATGGTAGCTGATGGACTTTTCCCGTCAGGTCCGCCGCTGCCTCATCGTTCCGACTCAGATCGACGGTGGTCTGTGATCGTAAAAGTGGAGATCCCTCATTTCCACCGTCCATTCCTCTTATCGCTGCTCCTCCGAGTCGAGAGTTTCTCAACTGTTATAAAGCCCTAATTTTTCCTCGCGCGCTTTTTCTTATCTTATATGTATCAACTACAGTAATAATTACTAATTTAATCCCTGAAAAAGTACACGAGTAATTTTTCTTGAAGTAAATTTTCCTATTACGTAGATTCTTAGACTCTTGTTTTAGCATTAAATAACGGGTTAAATAAATGTTTATCTCCAAACTATCAATAAACTTCCAAGTCCAAATGTAGTCGCACTGAGAGTAAGTAACGTGGCCAATAAGATGTGTAATCCTAAGAACCACAATTGCGACAATCATATTAAAAATTGTTGTGCTATGAATACATAAGTGTACCAATCGGGGTGTTTGCGCCCCCCTATTAGCATTTTCCTAATAAAAATCAGGTTTTTCTGGCCAAATTTTCAACTTTCGTAAAATTGTGGCCAAAACGAAATTGTCGAGATAACTGGTTACATTTGTGAAATTCTCAATCAGACAGTTCAGTCATAAAGAAAACACCAGTTTTTGCCAACCACTATGCATTACATAAAAACTACTACTGCAACCTGAGAGTGATACAGAATGCCATGCCTGTAAAAATACTTTTCATATAATTTAAAACGATAAGAGAAAAAGGTCAAAACTCGTGACAACGGCTCATCCGTCCTTGGATGACTCGACATCTGCCGAACCATAAGCTGCGTCCGCTGAAGAGGTGTCCATGTCATTAAGGCCCAATTCTTCATTCTGCTCCCATGACCTCTCGTATTCCTCAACTGCACATCATGCATTACAACAATATCTTCACCAATATTATACAAGATATTGCAACTTAACATAACAAGAATGCGCAAGGGAAATGGCAAAAGATATCTAAATGCTAAAGAGCATCAAGATGTTGCGAGATGAGTCCAAAGAAAATATCAATAAATTGAGGGAATTCCAAATATCCAATTTAATAAGACAGCCTTACCTCACAAACATAAATTAAAGCGCATTGATAACCCACCACCCCCACCCCAAATTTATGATTTATGTTGCTCGTTGAAATTTGGGATGCTCACAACCAACTACTGCAAGGAAGTTGGTTGAAGTGTTACATAACTTTCACGACTGCACTCTATAAGATTTTGCATTTGGCATCTAACACATTTCGGGTGAAACTTACTCTTGATGTGGTAACATGGCAAAGAAAATGGAGTCCGACAAATATTGGAAAAATGAAGAGAGGAGGTTCTACCATTCAGATTGCATTTTTCCCAGTGGAAAACTTCACTAGACGATGATTTCGTAGCAAGATTTACCTCTCCGAGAATAAATGTATCATGAGAAAGATGTACCCTACCAGGACTACTGCAGAAAGTATATTTCTCCTACCCAAGTCGTACACGCAACCTCCATTTCAAGTGGTGCAAGATAGACTTTAGTAGGTCAACCACAGTTTTTAACATCGACTCATTTGAGTTCGGAATCTCGAATATTTTCTCAAGTTGTAGCGTTTGTTGAATTTTTACAAAAATGTAAATAATTTTCTCTGTAATTAATATCTTTTTTTCCACCAATTGACTTCAAATGTCAAAATCATGCCATTAAAAAACGCTTATGATTATGCAGGCTATACCCCCAAGAGAATAGACCCTATCATTAGAAAAATAAAAAAATCAACGGGCATTACACAACCTTATATCAAAGAACATTCATTGTAGCCAGGGAACAAGGAACTTACATGTTAACTCATTATCATCCTTTATATCGTCAGTTACAGGGGAAACAAAGGAGTTGGCCAGAGCATCATCAATTATCAAAGTCCAAGGTTCATCCAAGTTTTTTAGCTGTAAAAGATTAAAAAAACTAGCATGAAGAAGGGAATTCAGTTCAAGCGACGAGTATAACTTTATATCTTGTAACACAACAGTAGGCTGTCCAAATAATTTCCAAGATAACACCACAACAAAAAACAACAATCAAACTGAGTGGTACATCCCTAGGCAATAATGCACCGTCCAAGACCACTTAAACCACAGAAAAGAGTCCGAACTGACTATGGTGTTCACTTCTATGAGAAAATATGCTGAAGTAATCATCAACGGATCCTCTGCGTGCCGGGCATACCTCTTCCGTGCTTCTTTCTCGAGGAGGGAACAGAAAAACAGGGAAAGACGCCAACTGCTTTCCCACGTAGGGCTAACGACAAGGGAGGAGTTAAAAAGCGCTTTCTTTCACCCCTAAACCTAAAGAAGGGGAAGGTCTTTTAAGGAATTATATTCTTATTAGTAGCAGATGGCTAACCTTTAAATATATAAGTACCCCTTTGTTCCAGCCCCGTCTCAAGATTTTTCATTTCAGGTTTCATAAGATAGGGTAGCATATAGCTTAGCCTCACTCCTCTAGCACTAGAAAGAATTTATTGTTCATTTACATCTGAGATTAGATGAATAATGACACTTTTCCAATAGTACGAGCATCCATGCAAGTAAAGAAATAACGATGCACTAGAATGCACGAATCCATAAGTGGCACTCCTAGCATAGATTACCATTCTAACCTGTCTTTGCTGGTAGATAGATATTTATTCATACAAGGAAATCATTACACAAGTCTAGGATGCCTGGAATAAGATGCCAGGTCTGCATGAAAAATTGGCTTCTTCAGTTGTATTGCATAGAGGGTAAGTTTCAGGTTTTTTCCCGCATTGAGCGTCAATATACGAAAGTGTATATTCAACAAATTCCGCAAAAGAATAAGATGCAAAAGATGTGAAGGATCATGATGGTGTTCACCTTCTTAGGTGTCTAAGGTTAAGGTTTTGATATCAACCACACAAGGCACAACCTATGGAACTTCAATAAAGCAACTTGACAATGAACTTTACAATTATTATGAGCTTTGTGACATTCAAATTTGTGGATCTTAAGAAATTGATCACTAAAAGAGATGATATATGATATTCACACAGGATATTCTAGGGGTCTAAAATAGTAATGAATTGGGTCAAAAAAATTGGGAATTCCAATTTAGGTAGTTGAATGCAAAGGAAGCATTTCATTTGGGTGCTCAAGTACTTTGTGCTGGCAAATATCCGAATTTAGTTCAAGAAAAGATTGAAGAAACAAGTCCTAAACCTAGAGAAGAGTTATACACATATATCTGAATTATAGCTGAAGTTGAACAAATCTACCAACCTTTGCAGTTGTTTAACTAGTTTGACCAATTCCATGTAAAGCTTTTAACCTAATATCTCAGAGGACCAAAATCATACAAATGCTCACAAGTGGGTCCACCACACCAGGAGCATGGAATATGCAAGATATTTTACCTCTTAAATAACAGGCTCCAACGATTCTAGAGAAGTAAGTTGACATTGATATCTGTGGAAAGAGTCAATCCACATCTTTATGTAAGCTACAAAGTTGATACGAAGGAAAAGAGGGAAATTCATAGAGGGCAACACACCATTCTCCTGCAAGAAATATCAAGAAAGGCAAGTTCAATTAATGTAATCTTGTTAATCACACAGTTTATGCAACGACAAGTGGAACAATGAAAATGAAAAATGAGAAAGAAATGAAGAAGAGTGGTTTCATTCACACAAGGAACATAGACCTCCCAAAAGATTGGTTTTTCGAGGAACCAATAACCTTCCTAGACAAGCAATACCTTCATCCACACTATATTCATTCGATGCATACAATTTAAGTACAAAATAAAATGCATTCTACTAGGATTACTGCTTGGCTCCATATTATTCACTACCTGCTAAATAGCTGAAATTAAACCACTAATAAATAGAACATAAAATGTGCAATAAAATAAAAATATATAGTATTCCTTTCCCTTAAAAACACCATTATCCTCAAGAGTGAATTTTGAGAACAATTTTATACCTTTTTTTGGTCGCTTCCAACTTGTGGTCAAATATATAAGAACCTCGAACTAATTGATGAATAACATCGTCCATATATGAGTTCCAAAGTGAGGTTTAATGTCACATTTAGGAGGGAACACCCAGCATGATATCAGAGGCTGGTTTTCCCTGCTCGTTAAATCCATACTGTGGCTTGATAATGAGATAAACTTTATCACTTTCTTTACAGCCCTGGCCATAGTAGGAAAAAAAAAGACCATCAAACGCGAACTCAATTCCACTGGATTTCACTATTACTTTCCATCTTCCAATAGTGCCCATTTTGATAACGAACTTCATCTAAGTCCTTAGGAAGAGCTCTCTCCATGTCGCAAGTGAGAATCTTTTTGGATATTCTACCATCTTTACACGTGTCTTTTACGCCTCACTGCATCAATTTAACAGATAGCTGTAGAGTGGAATTCGGAGGAATAGTGGAGAATCAGACTGACCATATGCCAACTCACGGAGTATGGTGAACATGGCATTTTCACACTTCTTTATAGTTTTAATGCTTTTGTTGCTTGATGAAAATTGTGAGTTAATATCTAATGTTTTAAAGAACTCATTCATCTAACATCAAGTTTTTTTTTGTTTGTTTTTTTGACAGTTACAAATAACTTTGATCATCTTTTCCTAGCATTCCACACTTTCCTCAAGCAATTGATCTTTGTCCGACTCTGATACCAAATGTTACATATACGAATTTTCTATAACAAAATGTGAAACGATGAAATAAAAACTAGGAAAGCAATGAAGAAAAGTAGGTTAATTCGAGGAAACCTGAACTTTTCAAAATATTATTTTCCTCCCAGAACTATAACCTCCTAAGACAAACACTACAATTGCAAAATAATTCATTTACACTTTATTCCTTAAATCAATATGATTAAAAACAAAATAGAATCTCGTTCTCTCCCCTAAAACTACGATTACTATGCTTAGCTTCCTATCTCTCACTACCTACTAAATAGCTAAAATTAAAACACCAATGACAACTCACATAAATACGAACTTAGAGTAACTCAAAACTAAATAAAACATAAAGTATATCGTAAAATAAAATCGTAATATAATCAAGATACCTCAATTCCACATTATTCATTCTCCTTGTACTTGTGTTAGAACATCAATACTCCCTTGCCTCTTTGTTTTGCCAACTGTTCCTCCTAAATGCCCTATTTGTTTCACTCTTGGAAGCATGGGTACTCCTCCTATGGTGACATGCCAGAGACTTGTATGTAACACCAACAAATAGTATAAACTCCGAGACTCATATCATACCCACATTATTTCGCCTTTTTATGTATTTTGTTGAATTTTCAACATAACAGATACTTTCCCAACAGGCCTCGCTAACGTGTCTCTCACACTGTGGATATATTCTCCACATTTGAGAATTCATGTTAAAGAATCTACATAATAGGAGATATTTTAGGAAAATTGTGTCTAATATGTTTATGTGTTCTATGCAATTTTTTATATATGAAACTTTTTATTTGTTTTACTAGTAAAACATGTACAAAAAAGACACTTTCCATTTTCAAATGATTTCACTTCCAAAATTTAAAATTAAAGCCTAAAAGAGTATCAACCCTTGTTTGGTCCCTATTATTTTCAAAAAATATTTTTTTTCTCTTTTATTTTCAACCACAAATGCTTCAATAAAATAATATTACTCGCAAACCTAAAATTTTTCCTTATTTTTTATCCATCCGCACATTATCCATCAAATCACTATTCCAAAATGCATATATGCAAAATAATGGACTCAAACAAGCTCTTAATGTAATTGTGAAACAATGAAATAGTAATATATAAATATAAGACACATAAAAACAATTTTAAACTAGGTGTTCCCATATATTCATAACCTACTTTCTTAAAAAGTTATGTGCCGCATGTTTATGTCATGTCGTGTCTGGTTGTGTGCATCTTGTGTCTACATCAGTACTTCATAATTCGTGACAAAAAGCTATCTAATCCCTCTTCATAAATTTCTTTCTACACTTTATAGATATTCAGTTCACCACATAAAGCTATCTAATCTCTCTTCTAGAAAGTCCAATAAAATAAAACCTCTCGCAATCACCTCAAGACATTTGTTCTGATAATACATTCGAAGATTAAAAAAAGAGACAAAAAAAAAGAAAAAGAAAAGAAAGCTGCAAGATCAAATATTTTTTATACTAATTCGAGTATTTTGACACTTGAACCCAAAATGACCACAAGATGAATGTAGTGAACCTTCTGTGTAAACTTGGCAGCTTTTCTTGAACATTTCCTTTTCAAATCCACACAATCAATGTACTAGCAATTTTTATAAGTTATGGCTGTTTCATTGTTTCAGCACACAAAAGGAAACACCAGTATTACTGAATTCATAACAGATAACCACAACTTGATAATAAGTTTAGTTCTTCAATTGGACCAGCAGAGCTGTACAACTGAGAAGATACAATTAGTTACTCTGTCCATAAATTATAGTTGTGGCGGAGTGCTTAAGGTTTGTATTGTGCCAAAGACATGTCCATTTTAAAGAGGTCAAACATCATGTTTGTTGTGTCCCTTGCATGTTATGTAGACACCACGGGTATTGTATCAAAACTAAAGGGTCATATTAAAAAGCTATTAGATATTATTATCCAAGTATATTTGGAACATATGAATTGCACAAATACTCTGGTAAGCATTTTTACTTAGCGGGAAGCCTATACATTAGTTATTCCAGGTGTAGTTTTGATATTAGATTAGCGCACCATATCATAGTTGGAACTAAATGGTAAAACAAGTATGATATACTGATTGTGCTGAAAATGATAGCATCAGTATAATGACTCAAGTCCAAAAGGGGATCATGGACATCAATTGCTAAGAAATCTTACTTCACATTCTAGTTATCTCCTCAGACTAAAGCTAACTAGTAAAGAAACCAATTTTGCTTTGAAGGTGCAAGATATCTCACGATCATGCAGAATTAAAAGGTACTTCACTGTCGCCATCTCCAAGATGTTAAATGTCATAAAGAACAAGCTTACCTTGGATTGTAATTTCATGAAATGAGCTAATCCCATTTATAACATCATAAACCTCTGCTTCAGATAAGTGAAAATCGGCTCTTAACGTAAGTAATTCTGAACTTAGGTGCCCTAGCCTCAAAACTGTGAAACGGATCACCTTAATGATAGAAAGATAAATAACAAGAGAATAACATGAAATCTCACCCACCTACTGGCAACAAGCATCAATTTGCCCTTCAATTGCAAATGATATCTGAGCAGTGCAGCCATCTTCTCAAACTGCTATAAATTCTGGTTCTTAGAAGGATGTCAGAAACCAGATCCAGCGAAAAAAGGTAGTTCCATGTTAGTCCTGATCAAGTAGATAAGAACAGGGTGTTGATGAAGTGAGAAAACCATTGCAGTGCCACCACACATGAGAGGTTTGTAATTCACCAGGAATAGCTGCAGGGTAAAATATTCAGAATCGCCATAAAGAATGATAAAAACTTTATATTCAGAACCACTGCCTACAGATACAGGCTCCACTAGGAGGGGTTATTAGGTGGAGATTCAAACTGATAAGGCACGTAATTTCCACATGAAAAGATCAGTAATGTCCTAGTCAAGCTAACAATAAACAATGTCTCTGTATCAATAGCAGCTTCTCCAAACCTTCAATTCGCTTACCCAAATACCAGCATTAGCTAAATTCCAACTGATAATGTCATATAAATCCATAGAACACCAAAAATTACCTACACTTATCGTTGTGAAACATAATGTCCAATTTGTAGCTATATCCTCAAAATTCTGATCTACTTTTCAGAGGTTTTGCAGAATGACAAGGTCCACTCTATTTATACTATTCATTCATTCAAAAAAGTTCACTAACTCTCACATATTGCAACATTAGTGCTAATAGCTGCATAAAACTCACTCTCATTTAGCAATTTCTCTGAAGATCCTTCTTAACCCGATTCTGCAGGTTATAATTGCCAAGTCAGTGGCTCTATCTCCAGAATGGACCTTTCCTTGCCCCAGTCGACATCCTCAACCACAAGTTCTCCATCTAGGTTCTGAAACCAATTACTCCTGCTAGACCCTCTGGTGCAACTGGATGTCGGAAAATATGACTAGTACTCAAAAACGTTAGTAGGTTGATTCAACATAATACCGATGATTTAGGTATCAAATATTTGTTGATTTGTTACGAATATCAAAAAATTGGAAGAATTGATAAATTCTCAAAATTTTATTCATAAACAACCAAGTAAAAACTATAAAGATTTTAAATAGGAAAAACCCTAAACTTGCTAATGCCATAATTTCCCAAGTAAATTAAAGTGCAAGAATTAATAATAAAGATAAAACTAAGAAAACAATCAAAGACATAGTGAGTCTGCTTTCATTATTCTCCTTCTGTTGGAGAAGATTCACCCACGAATCTTGCATCGTATATTCATCCATGTCTTGCCAATACAAACTTTTAATTGTAATGAGAAGATACAAACTCACATTACAATAAAGTTTATTGTTTTCTCTTCTTGCGAAATGATTTCTACTTCATTTATATCATCACTTCTTGTATCATGGCCATTTTTTATGATATCCACAATATAATATTGTGCATCTTTTCTCTGATATGTATGCCATAGTATTTACTAGTAGTGTGTAAAATGTAGACCCATATAATTTAAGAATTAGAATTGTCGCTTCATAGCCTGCAAAAACTTCTCCAAAGCTATGACAACGAAAGCGATTGTTGTAAAAGTTGAATGCTTATTCATCCTAGTTGCACCAACAAACCCAAAGCTAGGAAGTAAAGTATTTTCTTGAGAAGTAAACAAAGCTTTACCAGTGATGGATATCGCTGTTTCACGTGGAGTAAGTTATCCCCAATGGTGTTCAAGCACCGAATGTTGAATGAAACTTTGCATTTATCCAACTTTGTACCTTTTGTGCAAATTGATTGAAAGATATTTTTGCATTGCCAGCGCTTGTCATCACTTTTGCGGTGTCAAGCTGAGCAATCAAAGTTGCCTTGTATCTGTGAGCACTATTTGCGGATCTTGATATCTTCTTTGATATCAATGTCAAAAATAGGCAGATTATCATAATCTACACCTCAATCAACATCAATTGAAGAAGAAAAAGTTATCCTTGCGACCAGAGTCCTCCATCTTTGAATCCGCAACCACTACTCCCTCACGCTACCATTATAGAGAATCAATCCTTTTGTCAACACCTCCATTTGTCGATGCAGTTATTTCATCTGTACTAACTGTGTCATCCGGAAGATTTGTGAACGTAGTTATTCTAACATATCATCGCATCGCATGATTTCCATTAGCATGGTGTCATGAACTTCATGCTGTACATGAGCCTATACAGTAAACAATGTGATGGAATTATGCACAATAGAATAATCACTCCAAGACACTCTTTGATTCGCTAGAATAGTAAGGCTCTGGATGCCAAATATTCATAGATTCAGTAGGAATACTGAATAATTGAAAGAATTGATAAACTATCAAA
>CADEPD010114562.1:0-12512 GCA_902829195.1 Fraxinus dipetala
CCATAACAGGGTTGAGAAAAACCCCATTTCCAGGTTCTTCAACCAATTTCCAAAAACCCATTAAATAGATCAGTGATTATAAATGTAGTGCTCGTGAATGCCAACACTCACATTTCTTTATCCCGTAGTCTATATGTTTGTTTTGAGCTATATGCATTTTTATAGAAAGTGAACTCTAGACTGTTCTGTATTGTATTGATCTTATGGTGTCATTCATTTGAATTATGAATTTTGGATTTATTTAAAATGAAAGCTATATTCAAAATCCGGGATTAGATATGATAGAATTCAGTTCTATTGTGTGTGTGTGTATAAATACACACACACATATATATATTGGTGGAATTATTGTGGTGTAATTCTAGCTGGAGCATTCATTTAAAGATCCTTTCTTGGGAGCTATATTGTATCAGAAAATTGGATGGTTTTATGGTGCTCTGTGGTCATTGTTACATTTTGTTTTAGTTCAGAAAGAAGAGGATTTATTTCTAACATTTTTTATGTACTTTCATTGAGATTCAGTTAAAATAAATAAATTATAAACTGCACTTCATTTGTTTGATTGAATGGGTGGGATGACTTTGTTAACTGCAAGTTTTCACGGTTGAAAGTTGGAGATCGATCGAGTTTGTTTTACATTTGGCATAACAACTATAACAGTCTGGCTCTCATTATAAATAAGAATGATATACCAATACAGTAGCTAAAACAACTGAAGCTAATGATATTGGGGTGTGTTTTTCATTGCCGAGTGTAGGAGATTTTCACAAGGGAGGTGCAATATGACCAATCTACAAGATCGGACTGAGGTGAGCATCACCGATATAAGAAGATGGTTTGTGTAAAGAAATTAAGGCAAGGCATACCATCAGATTATGACAGTTACCTCGGACTGACATGGATTTTAGTATTTGTTTTAGTTGATGATATTAGCTAATGGAGGAAGATTTGCTGTTGGTTATCCCTAGAAGAGATTAATCATATATGGGTTCATTATTAGGTACTATAGAGTAGTATACTTGGTACTGACAGAAGACTTTAGCGACTGCATTCCATATTCTCCGAGGACTTGTGGTTCAAAAGTTCAGCTCAGAGATTCTAATTACTTGTCATTATTTTTTGAGAAATATACTTCATGAAAATGAGCAACTTCATAGTTTCTAAAATTTTGATAAAAAGTTACATGTTGAATATTATTTATCCATTCATTTTTAATAGGAGAAATCCTTATTATGTGTTACACTTTATATTTTAATATAATATTTCTAGAGTAAATTCACTTGAAGATACATTATTGGCCTGTACATAGGCTTGCCATGTACACGTATAATCAGTCCTTTTCAATATCATTTAATCTTTTCTCATTGAGAGCTCTATTTCATTTTTTGGTACATTCCAGCATTTTTGAGCAATTAATGCTGCGTAAACCGACAGGGTTTATATCAATCAAAAGCTCTTTGGATTGCTTGGGAACTAGATGTTTAAAGTTGCACAGCCGTAAAATATGAGTGCTTGCTCCTGTCAGCTTGATTCACACATGTTGAATTGACGTTTACATCCTTCAGCTAATAGTCAATTTTAACTAAAACACGAAAAACTAGTACTTTTAAGAAATTTGACTTACAATTTAGATATGATTACTTGCACCTGTCAGCTCGATATGCACTTTTACGTTGAAAGGATAGTATAGTTAATTTTAACTTGAAAAAAGAATAATTGGTATTTTTAAGAATTTTGATTTACGATTTTATTCAATTGCCTTAATCAAGATATCTGCTGTCTACAAAGCTCAAATTGTAACACTCTGATTGCTCCGTGTATGGGGTATCCATCAACAATTATCAGATGCTCAAAGGAGAGTTGTAATTTCGAGAACAAGAGGGGCATCTTGGGGAGCTATGAGAATGAATATATGTATTTAAGAAACATGGTCGCTAAGCTTGTTTGTTCAGAAAAAGTTGCTGACAACGTAAGTTCTCTGTCTTGGATATATTGTTGATCGTCCTCTTCTTCATTAATATTTGTTTATAGCCTGGAAGCTAAATTTAAAAAAGCTGTAATTGTTTCTTTGCCAGTTTCAGTAGAATTAAAATAAAGTCAGTTTTCAGTTTGTTTAATTACGATTTTCCTCCTCAATGTTGTGTCTCAAGGTGGAGAAGCCTTTGGTGAAGGGTTCCTTTTAGTCTGAATCTTCTCTTCTACTCTTGCTTGCAGGCATTTCAAAACATCCTTTTTCCAAATCAGGAACTTGGCTGCTTTATTATTGAAATTCGTGAAATCTCATTTCCTTGAAAACCAACCCAACCTAATAAAAACTTTGGAAGGAACTGAAGGGATGCAAATTTCCATCACAGAAATTCACGATAAATGTCACATATACTTCAGCGTTTGAGATGGATGATATCTGGTTTTAATAGATCAGCAACAGTGAACCCAAAGAGGCTGGAGAATACCGATGTGAAGCCTTTGCCTCTCCTCCTGCCAGAGAAGCAGCAACGGCTACCAGTGAAGCCCAACAATCTCAAGACTAATTATAAAAAGCCAAATAAGGAAATGTTAGAGGTTGTGCATGAGATTTCCATTTATATTCATCGATTTCACAACCTAGACCTATTTCAGCAAGGGTTAGCATAACATTGGTTTGATCTCCTTTCCTTTCATGTTCTTTTTCACTACTTGGCTATGTTGGTTAATCATTTCTTTCCAAATTCTAGATGGTATCAAATTAAGATTACAATGAGGTGGGAGGATGGTGAATATGGTTCTTTGGTAACTCCAGCTAGAGTTATTCAATATGAAGGTAATTTGACCAGTTTTGTAATCCCCTATTTATTTTTGAATTGATTTCAGTAAATTGTGTTTGATAAACAGATCTAAGAGCTACACTTACTACCAAATTATCTTTATACAGCTCCTGAATTAGGTTCTGATGATGTAAATGGTGTGTGGAGAATTGATGACGCAGACAACAGTTTTTCAACACAACCTTTCCGAATCAGATATGCGAGGCAGGATATTCTTTTGTCCATGATGGTCTCTTTCAACTTATCTCTCAGTAAATTTGAGGTAGTATTCTTATCTGTTATTCGTTCTTGGGTATTTTCGACATTTGAGCATAGACTTATTTATATATAGTTTTATGTGTATTTTTGTGGGAGGTGATATAGAAAATAAATATATATACGTAAATATTCTTGGAAACTAGGAGAATAACCTGTCGAGTACCTAGCCAAAAGCCGAAGGGAAATTGCTTATTAAATAAGAAACATGTCAAGGATGTCATGAAATGAAACACTCTTTGAGAATGGCATTATCCTTCTTGGAAGAGATTTCAAGCCTAATTTGGTTTAGGTTGATCATATATGTCAGTACAGCTCCTTCGGACATAAGTTTGTTAAAGACCACTTTTGAAAGCTGTAACACACGTGGCCCATATCCTTTCAATGCGTTTGAATGCGTATATACCTTCAGATTTTAGTGCTATTGGTGTATCATGGCAACTGAATGGGTATTATGTTTACCAGGGTCCATCTACATCAGCTGTTATACTGAAATTTGAGCTCATGTACGCTCCTGTGCTGGAGAAGAGGTTAGTGGATAGTATCTATATTTCCCATGTTTCTGTTCTTCAATTATATATTGTACGAAACCATACACGTATTTAGTGCGGTGAATTTATAAGCACATTAAACTTCATTTTGGCTCTGTACTTAGCAGTTTTAGAACATGATTTGCAGGTCTAATTTTCATGTTTCATTGGATGCAATCCCTGCTGCAGTCCATGAATTTCGGCTTCCCCCTAAAGCTCTTTTGGGGTTGCATTCCTATTGCCCAGTTCATTTTGATGCTTTTCATGCTGTTTTAGTCGATATAACTGTACATGTGTGCATGCTGAAAAGTGGGGTTTCCTCTGCCTTGCTGGAAGTTCCAAGGTTTGTAGCAACTTACATTGCCTTGGCATTAAATTTAATTTTTATTTGATGTTTCAAATGTCATTTTTGGTATTTTAATTCATTTTAGGATGTTCACTTTGATTACCTATTGATTCTACACAACTCAAAGAAGCTTTTGACTCATGTTTTTTAATTGACTTCTTGTTAATGCCATTGCTTTTTTGTTGTATTAAATCTGTTGAAGTGATGATGACATTTGTGTTCTTTCAGTAAGTCTGGAGCTGATGAAGATGCTATTGTTGGAGAAACCGATAACTCAAAGCATGTAAGTAGTATTCCTTGATGTTTGTTCTATAGCCAACTTTTTCTTGCTCTCCCCTGTTGAACAGAGTTCTCATCTTACTGTGTTTATTTTACTTTTTTCTTGTACAGTAATTATTTTGTCAATTAATTTTCCATCATCCACAATTTTGTCAATGATAGTGGATTTTTTCACTTTCATAAATCCTAAAGAATCTTGAGATGCTAAATAAATTAGCCCTTTAGGCATCGTTTTTGACATTTCTGTTGTTGAAATTAGATATCCTTTCTCTACTGATAATGCAATCTATTTTTTCAATTAATGATTATGTGATCTGTATGCTATCACATCACTTCACCAACTGTTAGAAACAAAGTTTTTGTCTGAGCCTCATTTTTCAATAATGCATTTTTCTCCAAACTCATTTTTAACCACACATTCTCTTAATAAAATAATTTTACACGTAAACCTAAAACTTTTTCTTACTTTTCAACCATACATTCTCCAAAAAAATCAATTTCAAAATCTATTTTTACCAAATAATGGAGCTCAAACAAGGGCAAATTTAAATGTAATTGCATTTGCATTTCCCATCAACATATGAAAATTTCAATTTGAGTTGCTTCTAGTTATATGCATCAATTTCATTTTCCTGAACATGTTATTACAGACCAAAATTTTTGTTAACATTTGTTGTGTTTCTAAACAGGACATGCTTGTCAAAGAATTATCAACTGCTCGGGACATACTCATTGAAGAGCTACAAAAGCTTAGCAAGGCTATCAATCAGCCTATTGATATGAAAGATGTTAACCAATTATTTGGCATCACTTCAGGATCTGATTTGGAAATAGCCAACGCTGAAAGTTCAGGACAAGTTTCAAGCAAGCTCCAAAATGTTTTTAAGGTCCTTTCGTTGATTCGATGCTATTAAATTTCATCATACTTGATGATCATTTGCCGCTTCCAAATATTATGTTACTGTTTTGATGTCATTTTGTTGTGGGCTATAATCTGTAATTTGTTACTTGAACAGAAACCAAATGGTGGGGTTGATTTTCAAACAGATGGTTTTCCACATTCCTTCTCTAAGGATACACTCCCTAGCTCATTTAATACAATTGGAAATCAAGTTTTCTATCTATGGAGTATGTTTCTGAATTTTCACAGGTTTGTTTTTACCCTTCACACTTCATTTTACTGAACAAATATACGTCTTTTTCTACTTTTTGTAACACAACCTTTTAATTCCATTCTTTTTTCTTTTCTACCCTTAAAATTTTATATAAACTATAAAAGAAGATGGTTATTAATGGTAAATGTCAGTTTTCTCCTTTTCATAATTTATTTTTATTAAACCTGAGTTATAAATAATTTGCTCGACATGGAGACTTGGGAAAAATATTAAAATATTTGCTTGATGTGGAACAAGAAGTGCAGGATATTTGTGGTCTTAATTCCTACAGATGATTATGGTGCAGTCAACATTGAGGATTGTGAAATTTGAAATCATCAAGTACTCCTTATGTGGAAAATGGTCTAAGTGCTGGATTCTGACGGAATTGTTTTTGGAGGATATTTATAGCATGTTTGGTTCTTAGGATTTAATAGCACTATATAGTATTACGGAAGAAAAAGAACCTAAAATTTTGCTCATTATATTGTCGACCCCACTGTATCGATGCACAGAAGGGTTTACTATTTCTAAGAAATTAGAAGAGGTGCTCAAATATGATTCTAAAAAGAAGGTTAGTAAATGGCTCTCATTGAATGTTGTATTCCAAGAACAAAATATCAGGGTCCCAGGTTTTCATTCTATTTCACTAATCTTTTAATATGAAACTTAGGAGCCTGGCAAGTTAAAGAAAGTCAGGAGAAAAAGACATAAGATTATGTTCTATTCTTTAGTGACATCGGATTTAGTGCTCAAAGAAATCAAGATTAAGATGTACAGAGTAGAGATCTGGTGAACTGTGCTCACGGATTTAGTGGAATTTTACTTGTTAAATGTTTGGTTGTATAAAAAAAATAAAAAAATAAAGGAAAACTAGGCATGGCATCCCATGGCATCACGTCAAGGAGAATAATGCAGTCAAAAGAGCTTCATGAATCAGTTCTTCATTTTCTTTCAGAAGCAATGAAGAGTTTAAATAGACTCCAAGAAGTGCCAAGTCTAGTAGAAGGAGAATCCCCTATTAATTTCAAATCTGCAATCTTGTCCTAGGCATTACTAAGACTGATAAAACCATTACTTAACCCCGAGAAACCCTTTTCTCCAGGATTTCTGCAAAATTGTGCATGTATTTCTTCATAAAAATTGCTTTATCAAAAAAAGTCTGATTTAATGTAATTAGTAGAAGTGCTGATTAAAATTATCACATATTTTCAAGAAAGGCTGCAATACTCCCAACATTCTTAACCTTGAAGGGATGCTCAATTTGTCAGACTTTTTGTTTGCTCCTTAATGGTCACCAGTTCGAGTCCCTTCAGGGCCACTGAGGTAAGTACCCAGCCGTAAACTTCAGGGCCCCATGGGATTAGTCGAGGTGCTCGCAAACTGACCAGGACATCCACGGTTATCAAAATAAAAATACTCCTAACATTCTTCCTTCATATTCACTTTTATTGCCTGCATTGATGGTCTTGCCTGTATAGCATCGTATAGATTTACCGGAAAATCATGAGCATTTAATTAACTACTGCTTCCAACTTTCTTCCATGACCATTCTCCCAGTGGCCGGCTGCCTCATCTTGGCTGCAGATCGTAGGCATGAAGTTGCAAGACAAGGGCAGATAGTATAAAATTTTGGGGACCACATTCTTGGAAAGGGAGAGAGACTGAATTTGCTACAAATATTAATAGTATTATATTTTGATTGACAATGAAAAGTACGAGATGATTGCTAACTGAATGTGTTTGACAATTGGACCCTTCTTATGAACTTTATTTGAGCTGTAGACTTGGTGTAAATTTCTAATGTGAAGAAATTTGGAATTATGACGTATAAAACTTGCTATGGAGGAAAAAATGGGTGTATTTCCCATTGTTCATCTTGTGTAATTGTTAAGACACATGATTTTATCATTGCTTGCCAATGGGTGCATCAGTTGAGAAATTGATCCTATTTCGGCTTTCCAGGGCTAACAAAACAAAGATCCTTGAATTTCTGTGCAACCAATGGGCTATTGATCGGAAAGCTGAATGGTCAATCTGGATGGTTCACACTAAGGTGGAGATGCCTCACCAGTATGTAAGTAGTGAGGTGGCTGAGTCTTCTTACCATGCATTCCATGGTAGAGCACCTGTTCTACAGAAGTTAACTGGCGATGTAATTGAACCAAAACTTCTAACTTCTTATTGTTTCATCATCGGCAATCATTCTCTTAGCTACATATTCCAGGGTTTTATTTATTTTTGCTGGTGATCTGTGCAGCCTGTCCAGACTGCAGCTATGCGAGCTGAGCTTCATAGACGAAGTATTGCACAAATGAGGGTGAGTTCTTATAAAGAGTGCAAATTAATATTGTCTTCAGTTTGTTCTGTGTTTGAGCAGTTCTTGCTTCAATGCAGATCAACAATCGGTGTATTCAAGATATGCATATATTTGGAGATCCATCTCGCATCCCCATTGTAATTGTAGAACGTGTTGTGAATTTGCCTTTGCGTTCAGGCAGTGGAAATTCTTACTTCAGCGAACTTGACCAAAAAGCTAAAAGAAGTCCGATTTCTAGCGGTGATGCTACTCCCACAAACAAGTCATCTGTTACCAGCACTCGTCAAAGCAGTCGTGTACTGAAGATTGTTGTTTTCGTCCATGGATTTCAGGCATGTTCAATAATACCTATGGGATAATGAATTCACAGTTCTTTTAGCTTGTCTTTACTTCCATCTCATGCTTGTGGTTTGCTTTACTGCTTATCGTTTAATACTCCAAAATGTTCTCCTATGGATTGTTGGTTCATTGGCTCAAGATTTGTTAAAAATTACGTGTTATTGTGTTGTCCTATGTTTGGCGTACAAGGAATCTAGGTGTGATACATTCTCTGAAGCCTAGCTAATGTCTTTACCCACGGTAGCACCTAATTGACCCAGCAGTGAAGGGCAACTCACACTCTATTTGGAGTGGAAACTTTGTAATCACACAAGAAAAAGATAGAAGAAAGGTGGAGGGAATAGTTGAAGATGAGAAAGCGGAGAAGGGAATGATTGACCCTTGCATAGGGATTAAGAAAATTGATAGCACGCAATTAAGATTCTCAACAACTATCCATTCTATTGATATAAAAGCGATTTTAAGTATTTAGAGACCTAAAAACGACATCTACATTCCTTACCAAAACAAGGAATAGGACTTCGAATAGGAAACTTCTCATTAATTAATTGTATGGCTAACCCTCCAGCACTTAGGATCCAGATAAATGTTAAATATGAATAAAATAAATTAGAACTTTAAGGATCATAGTTGCTGCAAATATGAAAACCAGAATACTCCAGGCCTAAAAGTACTTAAAGAAACAAATTTAAATCCAATTATAAATGTTTCTGAGGAGGAATACACCTAAAACTATTTTGGGCTATAAATAATGGAGGAGCCTTAGATATTATAAAATGTGTATGATCAAGCAGGTCTATACTACTTTCTACATTCTGTTGCATAAACAACTTTGTCAGCTTATTTTGACTTCATGATGTTCCTTTTCATGACTCAGAAAAAGTAAAGTTAGTTTTTGTAGGATTTTAAGCGCAAAAGAATAGAGAAATCAACACAAGTATTTAACGTAGTTCCACTCTAGCATCGGCCATTTTAATCCAGTAAACTTGTGTTTCACTCTATATGAACCACATATACAACAGTTTTATGTGTTGTGTTGCATTGCATGTCTACATGTTATTGTTGTAGGTGTATAAAAATTTTTCCCAATTTTGGCATGTGCAGGGACATCATCTGGACTTACGGCTTGTCCGGAATCAATGGCTCCTGTTAGATCCCAAGGTAGAATTTCTTATGTCAGAGGTTAATGAAGAGAAAACATCTGGAGACTTTAGGGAAATGGGACAAAGATTGGCACAGGAAGTTGTATCTTTTGTGAAAAAGAAAATGGACAAAGTCTCGAGATCTGGAGTCCTGAGAACTATTAAGCTTAGCTTTGTTGGACATTCCATTGGAAACATTATTTTGAGAACTGCATTAACAGGTTTTTATCTAAAGCCCGAGAGATTTTTCCAAATATCTTGGATGTCTCTAAATATTTCTCTACTTTTGCAGATAGCATTATGGAACCATATCTGAGATATCTGCATACGTATCTTTCTGTTTCTGGACCACATCTAGGTTACCTATACAGTTCAAACTCTTTATTTAATGGGGGTTTATGGCTCTTGAAAAAGCTCAAGGGCACACAGTGTATTCATCAGCTTACTTTTACTGATGATCCTGATCTTCAAAATACGTTCTTGTACAAACTTAGCAAGGTACTGATTGATTGGTCTCTTCACATTCTCCCTTAAGTATGTGTGTTTCTGTTTTTTGTCAAGGGTGAACCGGTAATTAAAATTCCATATAGCCCCTAGCTGGATGAGATGTTGAGAAGGTCAAAATTGAGTTCCAGTCATTTGGGGAAGTATTTTTTAAATCATTGTCCAATTTTTTTTTTTCGTTTTCTATATGTTGAATCTCATTGTCTCCCACAAAATTTATGAGCTATCAGTAGAATTTACTGTGACCGAGAAAAATGACAGTTTATACATTTTTTCTCACCCATTAATGTTATACTTTCTTTTCTCCATATTTCTCAGGAAAAGACATTGGAGAATTTCAGGAATATCATTCTGTTATCTTCACCCCAGGTATTTTACCTTCAAAATTTTTTTGAGTTCATTGTGTAGACCATTTTTGGTTGTTCCATCAACATCTTGGAAATAAACAGTAGTCTCTGCATTTCTCTTCCTCCAATCTTTATTTTTATGTGAATTGTTAACACCGCCTCATTTTGCAGCTTTATGTTTAATGTTGGTGTCTACCTACTTAACTTATCCGTACACGTACGCTATTGTTAAAATGTCCTTATGTTTTAGATACGGAGTACCCACCATATTGTGAAAATGATGGTGAGGTGGTAATGTGCAAGGAAAATGATAAGAGGACTAGTAGGTCATGCATGCATAACTTCCATTAAAATGTACTTGTGTGTTAAATGAAAGTCAAAAACTTGCTGTTTTGTCACAAAGAAAATCACATTCAGTGGGAAATATGAAAATATTGCAACTAAGAAACCTCATCAATGCACAGTTGAAAATAAAAGTAAATTCATCTTATTAAAGACTCGAATTATACCAAACTATTAATGGTGGAGCAGGAGGTGAATTCCAAGGTTTATTTGCTTGCTTCTTTGTAATCAATGACCGATCTCCCTACCTAAGTAAAAAGAACGAACTTCAAAAGGGTGAGTAATCAATAATCATAACGTCTCATTGATGATATTTACAAAGAATTAAGATCAAAACACCTACACTGATAGTCTCCTTGGATGTGTAGAAGTTCTCCGTGAAATTTGGGGTTCGTTTGTGGAGGTTGATGTCAAGCAGCTCCTTGGCATAAAACATGTGCTTAGGAGTCAAGGAAAATCTAGTACACACTGAAACTGATTGATCCATATGCCGCACCCTTGTTCGACTATTACTTGTCCAGCATAGACAGCAACCAAAACAAAAAAAAAAAATACAAAAGGAACCTTGGGTATGAGCATCAATAGTGGTGTCGGATTCATAAAAATCTTTCTATATGCTGTAACTGAGGTATACATAGGCAGTACCCTTTCAAGGATATTGTTTGATGCAAGTACTTTAATCTTAGTAGAATTAGGCATTACCCTTTCGAGTATATTGTTTGACGCAAGTACTTTAATCTTAGTAGAATGTTACTTGAATGCAACAAAAACACAATGGCATGTTTGGTTGGGCGGACTACACTATGAACGTATTGGGAAGAAAAGGAACTTGAAAATTGAAATCTTGTCCATTGTTTGTCTAGTCCTATCTAATAATTCTTACCATAAAATTTCTCAGAAATGATCTCGTATTCTAACTATTTGATTTGTACATGTATTAACATAATTGATTATTATCTGCTATCAGGATGGTTATGTTCCATACCATTCTGCTAGAATTGAAATGTGCCCAGCGTCTTCAGGCGACTCCTCAAAAAAAGGCAAAGCTTTTCTGGAGATTCTCAACAATTGCATGGACCAAATACGTGCATCATCCCCTGAGCACCGAGTATTCATGCGATGTGATGTTAATTTTGACGTCTCATTGCAAGGGAGGAACCTCAATACCATAATTGGACGTGCTGCTCATATAGAGTTCCTCGAAACAGACATCTTTGCGAGGTTTATAATGTGGTCCTTCCCAGATTTGTTCCGTTGAACGCAGGGGCTATTGACATTTTCCACACATCTGCATGTTGTATTCTCAAGCCTTCATCGAGCACCATCGAACCTCCAACTTTTTGACATGATCTATCACTGAATCTTGGGGACGGTTTTCATGAAGGTAGAGTTTCATCTTCTCGGCGTCCAGACTTGCAGATGCAATGAAATATCCCACAATGTAAATTATTTGCTATAATTTTCACTTCAAAGATCTTCCCTCTTTAGCAGGCAGTTTAAAGCTTCGAAATGTATTTATATCTATAAACAGGGTAAATTATTGTTTTTACATAGAAATGTATATCGTACCCGGAACATAGGAGGATGATATTCGACGGGGATTAATGTAAAGCACCACGACATAGAATTCCATTACCGAAATCGAGCACGGGTTTATTCTGTACCATCAGTAGGTAGTTTGCATTGTATCACTATCAAACTGAATAAAAAGTATCATTAGTCTGGTTTTTTGCTACTTGTGTTGTTATGAGGTGAAATATTTTAAGTCTGTGACAATGTACCGAAGATTACAGTGTTGGATTCATAAATTTTATGGTTCCTTAGAAGTGCATTTGGTTTCGTAGAACAACGATAAATGGCCTAAAGATTATACGTTTACGTGTACACCTCGTTTTTCGTTTTCCTCGGAGGATATCGTTTTTTGTGCTGATGTCGAAAGCTGATCGTGTTATGAGATTTAAGTATATCTTCAATGTTCTATCGTCTTCGTCGGTATACATCGTACGCAATAAAAGTTGTATCCACGTTATCAGTTGAGTCGAGAGATTGCTGGAAAAAAAAAAATTGTTCCATTCTTGGCTCATTTGGGATGCTTAGATGATGAATGATTGACCCCATCTACTTCAAAATAAATAAATAGATAAATAATT